>JAHWFO010001925.1:2435025-2455736 GCA_023313115.1 Rhysida immarginata
AAAGGTGTCGCATAGATTTTCTATCTAATCGTTTTCATAAAAAGGCAATAGTAATGTTTCATTTGTCTTGCAGGAAGCAAACTACTAAACAGGATCCCATCCCACACGATTTTATTTCCCTTCAGGAAGAAGGAGTGACCACAGAATTTCTCCCTGAAGAAACTGCGAAGCCCGCGGTTGGGTTTCGAACCCGCGATCTTAAGTGTTGAAGGCAATCACGCTTATAACTGCTCCACCGAGTCCAATGTGCATAATTGTTTTAACAATTGAACTTACTCTCTTATCTATCCATAGTAAAGATGTACAATTGACGTGAAACTTATTTTTATTATTTTTAAAATTCCAATATATTTGGTTAAATCCAGTCAAAGTATAACGCTTGCGCTGTACATTTAAGCCCCTTTAATGGAAACTTGTTTTTCACCTCCTCCTCTCCTTCCTTTGATGCTATTTTAAAGCTTACTAAACTTTTAACGTATTTCTTCTCCTTACAATCATTTCGAGTGAAATCGTTTTCACATTTTCGTTTTCCCATCCTTTCCTTCAATGTATCATTTAAAAAGAGTAAAATGGGGAAAAAGAGGAGGCGAAAGTGGAAGAAAGAAGTAGAAGGGACGATAGGAAGAAAAAAAAAAAAGCAGTTCCCTCATTCTACCAACGTGCTCCACCTATTGGGAACATTGAAAATCGATTTGAGCTGCAGCTCCCACACCATTAAGATTTCCTGTACAGCAGAAGTCTTCCCGCCCCCGCCACCCTCCGGTTGAAAAATTCATTCTGGTAACGAAAGGATTTTTTTAAAAAATTTATAAAGCTAAATGGATAGAAAATAAGCATTAATACCAACTGACAAACATGAAAATGTTTCGTTACCTTTGGAAATTAAATTATGGATGATGTGACCTCAATGAGTTTTCAGTCCTTCTAACCATTTTCTTTATATAAAACAAAAGGATGAATAGTCATCTTAGTCATCTTTCTTTGCGATAGACAATAATATTGCTATGGTCTATTATCCGATTGGCTATATAAATACGAGGGCATTTCAATAAGTAACACATAATAATTTTTTGGATATAACTTTACTGTATATCCAAATCAAACAATTCTGACAATGAAGATACACAATTCGCCTATTTTTCAACGTAAAAAATAGTTGCTCAACACATTTTTCCCATCGTGACACTAATTTCATTTTACCACCTGCGTAAAAGTCACTTTTCTGGTTGTAAAGCCACTTGCGAACGACCGCGTCAGATTCAAACCATGAACCTTTTCATGGGACCAGGTCTGAACTATACGGCGAGTGATAGAGGACCTCCCAACCATATTCTCGATGACATCTTCAAGCCAGTTTACTAAAATAACTGTACCATCTGGAGATGCTACAGCGATGGAGGCAATGATTTCCAACATTTGTTTGCTAGTTTCAGTCGAAGTTTTCCGAAGAGCGCACAGAAAACGGACAACACCTCGCTGCTCTTCGACAGTTTAAGAAGACAGCACACACGCCACTTTTGTTTTGCAGTTCACAATTTTGCCCTAAAGGGTACAGCAACGCCGAGCATATCTTTCTGTGACGTGATATTCAAACGTTGTTTTAGCGAAATTTCAACCTCTTTGGATAAGTTCTCGAGGCATAAGATATAAATTTGCATGACTTACTGAAATACCCTCTGTCGCAGTATTATTATCCATCATGCTGAAAGATGATAACGTTATAATCGAACTATGCGTATTTATGATGAATAAAAACTTTCACGGAAAAGCGGAATTTTTGTGTCATCTACAATTCTCTCCGTTTTTTTTTATATTCTGTATAAATCTTAGCATTTTTAATTATTCCAATTTTTAGTGTTAGCACTATAAAGAAAAATTTAATTCAATTTTGCTTCCTTCTGGAAATCCATTCTGTAGAAGCTGAAAATCCGATGAAGACCATTTTAATAATTCACATACACAATACCATACTTGAATTAAAACAGATAACCAAACGAATTAAATAAGCATATAAAAGGAATATCACTAGTATACGCTGATAATGAAATTGTTCCAAAAATCTACGTGGCATTATCCGAGTGCGATCGATATTTCAGCCAGTAAGAGCAAATGACTAACAAAGAATTTTTCATTTGTCAACTATCTCCATTCTGAAATCTGTCTGTCTCTCTTGTCATTTTCCCGTTAGTATAGGACATGTGATACATTAATCTGATGTAGATTTTCATGTTGATAACGAATATGCAATTCGAATTTCGATATCACGAAGGGCTTCGATTTTATGGCCAGCAAACGAGAGTTTATAACGTAAATGCTAAGCTTCTCAACTGGTTTTTAGTTTATATTTCGTTACAATATACAGGGTGAATAAAAAAGTATGAACCCCTTTTTTATTTTTTGAACCGAAGCAGATATGTCAATTTTGATGAATCCAATGAATAGGAAGTTGTGGGTGGCCTATCCTATGGTGCACTTTTCATCATCCCAAATATGCAAATTAGGATACATTCAACATTTATCTCAAAAACCGTAAGGGATAGAGAAAAAAACCCAATTGCAAACTTGTTCAGCATAAAAAAAACAAACAAAACAAAAACAAATCATCCAAATCGGACCAACCAATCACCCACAATCACGTGGTGAACTGTTTGTAGCTTACAAACAGTCACACTGCACAAGGAAAACTGAATGTTGATATTTCCACCATGTAAAGCATGCAAATCAAAAAATTAACATAAATTACCATACTCACATTCACTTTCATGCGGAAAAGCAAACAAAAGGCTTGTTTCAGCACACAGAAGACAGAACAATTCCAGGATGGCAAGCTACACTGTTCCGGAAATGGTCAACATGATCTTCTGCTTCGGAGAGGCAAGGAGAAACCTACATGCTGCAGTTAGGTTGTATCGAGACAGATACCCTAACGAACGCCATCCATCTCGTCAAACAAAGCGTCACATTATTCAAAGATTCGAGGCTACAGGGAATGTTAATGCAGAACGAGGACGACCAAGGGCACAAGGCGACGAGGGTACAACAACACTAGTTCTGGCTGCAGTTGCTGCAAATCCACACACAAGCAGCAGAGCAGTTGTTGGGTGCCATCAGAGAACTGTTCTCAACATTCTACACGCACATCATTTTCACCCATACCATATTCATTGTCACCAGGAGTTACTGCCATTGGATTATGTTGCTAGGGCCGCCTTCTGCAACTGGTTACTTACCTGCCTGGATGATAATCCAAACTTCATTCATGAGGTGTTGTGGACAGATGAAGCCCAGTTCACCAGGGATGGAGTTATCACAGGCACAACCATCATCATTGGGCAGACGAAAACCCACGATGTCTGCGAAAAGCAACTCATCAAGTGAACTGGAGAATCAATGTGTTGTGTGGATTGTATATGGACACTGTGGTTGGACCGTATTTTTACGATGGAACACTGACTGCAGAACGCTACCGGGCTGAAATTCTCAACGTGGTAGTCACAGACTTCATTGACAATTTGCCATTGGCCTCGTATCAGCGCACGTGGTTTCAGCATGATGGAGCTCCTCCACATTACGCGTTGGTCATTCGCGAGCATCTAAGTGAGATGTTTGGACAACAATTGATTGGCCGAGGAGGACCAGTTCGTTGGCCACCCCGCTCCCCTGATTTTACACCACTTGACTTTTTCTTGTGGGGATACCTGAAGGACAAGTTTTATGCTACGCAGCCCGCCTCACTGGAGGATCTGGTTCAACGAATCCAGGAAGCGTGCCGAGGAGTGACACCAGCCATGCTTGCCTGTTTTGGCGTCAGTTAGATTCCGTGCCCAATTGTGTTATGCCCACGGTCGTCACATCGAGCATTTTGTTGATTAACTTTTTTTTTAAGCTGTTTGAAGTAACTTGTTTGTGCAGTGTGACTGTTTGTAAGCTACAAACAGTTCACTATGTGATTGTGGGTGATTGGTTGGTCCGATTTGGATGATTTTTTTTGTTTTGTTTGTTTTTTTATGCTGAACAAGTTTGCAATTGGGTTTTTTTCTCTATCCCTTACGGTTTTTGAGATAAATTTTGAATGTGTCCTAATTTGCATATTTGGGGTGATGAAAAGTGCACCATGGGATAGGCCACCAACAACTTCCTATTCATTGGATTCATCAAAATTGACATATCTGCTTCGGTTCAAAAAATAAAAGGGGGGGTTCAGACTTTTGTATTCACCCTGTATAGTTTTATGAACACTAAATCCTATTGAAGAAATAGAGCCTCCCAACATTAAAATTTATTCTTCCGTTTAGTAGCACATACAGAGGTTTCACTAAATAATTTCTGTGAATTCTGTGCAGATATTTAAAATTATTATTATTATTATTATTATTATAATGAAAAAGGCGCGGGATTAAATCAACAACATAAGCCACTGCGTACAGAAGGGAGAAACCAATAAAATCTCTTTATTATTCGAGCGTATCCACTTTAAAACGTCGATACTTTCCATCAGTCGATAATTTTAAATTGTCCATCGTCTTGTTGGGTTCGTCGGTTTTGGGTGTAGAATTGGTCAACGTTATTTATTTATTTACGACCGTTCCGCTTCATCATATTACATTAAGAATTTCTTAATACGTTTTTAATTCATTCGAGATTCCTTTGAACCCCTAATAAAAAAAAGTTTGTTAAGGAGGAAGTTCTACAAACAAGGAGCGTTGAAAGTGAATTATTCCCACACTTTTTTCTGCATACACGAGTTTATCATAAAATGGATTTTCCCAGTAAAACAAACTTTTCTGTCGTTAATTATTAATGGCGCCCGTTTTCATGTGCTCAAAAGGTCATTAAACATTAAAACCTGGAGGGGGAGGGGGGAGAAGAATAAAATGGTGGGAAGAGAGAAATGAGAAAAACAAGCAAGGCGCTCGGGTGAAGAGAACTACAGAGGGTTGAGTGCATTAAAACTGAACAATTTCCGACTGTGGAAACGTCACGAAAACCCACGGCGCCATCCACGATCGTGTTCGATCTGGTGACCGTGTTGTGAACAATCGCCTTGCATCGCAATTTCCATTCCAGGAGATAAAGTTTCATGTTGATCTTTCCTCCACCCCCTCCACCCCCACTCTTCTCGACAAGCGCTCCACAGACTGTCCAACGTGCGTGGTCGCCTACTTCCAAGAGCTCGAAGCCGCAGAAATATATCGGGCGATTTTTTTCAGGGATATCTTCAATTGAAATGGCCATTTTCTGCACCAGTTTTTTTCGTAAGCGACCATTAATTTCGAGAAATGACAAAGTTTTATCCCGATGAATTCACACACGGGTTACCTACTGTCCATACAGAGCGGAAATTTGTAGATTTTAGCGATAATGATGTGCAGTGTTGACTGGAAGACTACGTATCTAGCAACTAAACTTTGCGTTCTATAGGTTTCTTCCCGAGACGAGAGACTTCACGTTTGCTAGTAGATCATGCGTTCAAGCAGGGGTAGAAGGGTCTAGTTGGTCCAACGTTACTCTATGCTTTAATACTTTTTTATAGTTGCTGACTACGTATACTTGGCATCTGAAGGGGCTTTTATGAAGCCTGACCTACATCAGTCAATTTTTGCAAGCATACTGGACGCAAAACCTCCCCCAACAACTACCTGTGATAGCATTGGGTTTACATTTATAGCCTGTGTCTATCTGGCTCACATTACGCTCACATGATCCAGTATTTTGCATATTTAAATTGTTCATTTGTTCCGTACCGTACTCAACTTCTTTATTTAAAACCTAAACTTCATTAATTAAAGGGATAATTACTTTCAAAAGAAAAAGTTCAAGTATAAAGAGGAGAATTTTTCAAACTTTCATAGTATCTTATAGTAGCTACACTTATACATACAGACTTCTTCATTTGGAAGAACTGATGTTGAAGGACTGGTAGAAGAAAAACTACTAGAAGAAATGATGTTGAAGAATGGTGAAAGAAGAACTGGTTTTTGAAGATTTACTGGGGTTTGTTTTTGAAGAATTACTGATAAATTACTGGTAGTAATTTTGGATCTCTTTAAAATTAAAGTATTCAAATCAATTACGTTTTCGAATCTGACATGATTCATCATCAGGTGATGTTGATAGAACGGAGTTTTAATACAGTGTGTTTCAAAAGGCTGGTCCCACAGGATTTAACATTAATATTATAATTTTTGTTTACATTTTTCAGATTTTTACATTATATTAATTAGAGAAGAAAGAAAGAGAGGCTTAATTGTGCTTTTGTACGCACACATTGGCATCACTTCCGTTCAGTTGCTTTTAATACCTTCATAGTGGTCTTCGTTTAGACTTTTCCTACAGTCAGATATCTGAAGACATCCTGTAGACATTAGTAACCACTGTACTACTGAAAGTTCAAGAACAAATAAATTTTGAGCACAAATCCTATAGCAATATCATAGTGGAACTTAACTGATTTCCTCCGACACATTTCCAAGTTTACCACTTGGGTTTAGTAAATTTCTACGTGACCATGTCCATTTCTATTAACAGCAGTATACCTATTTCCTAATTCAAACCAATCTCTTAATGCATAAGCACGCTTGTGTACTTTCAGTTTTATTTATTAAACTTCCATTTGCAAAATGCTCTGAGGTTATTTTATCTTACGAGGGCGTTCTAGACGTTCAATTTTTAAGCGAGGAAAACAGGCCTTGAGATAAATCGATATCTCCTGCATACACGTGCCTGTATTTCTAGTATCTTTCTAAACCCTACAGAAAAGCAACGACACTCAATTTATTACAAAGACTTACAAAAATAAGCAGGTGTATTCGAAATTGGTTCTTTGCGCTGAAGCTGCCGATGGCTTTAAAAAAAGCGCCGAAGAAAGTTTCTTTTATGGTTGGTCATGTACATCTTCATTGCTTTTTTGAAGTTCCGAAATGTCCACGCACACGTGCCCTTTAAACGCTCTTTTGAGCTGTGGGAACGGAATAAAATCCTGTGGTTACCAGTCAAGGGAATACGGGGGTTGCGTAGCGTTAAGACCTGTCATTTAGCAAGAAACTCTTTGACGTAGATCGCTGCGTGTGGGCGCGCGTTTACATGCAAGATGACCCAATTTCCGCTTCCCCCAAAGCCACGTTGGCGACGATGAACACTTGTTAGTAGACATCGTAAAACACTTGTGCACAAAACGTAATTCAAGCCAGCATTGTGAGAGCCGATTTCCAATTAAGCGCTCTCATTTTGGGGTTGAAGAATGCAATTAACGTGGATTTCACTTTGAACTAGTGCGCACAACATTTTTTTAAGGTTCTTTTCCTTTTTCACTCAAAGTCTGTCATTTTCTGCACGTGCTGTGGCAGATTCTCTCTGTGTGGTCTGCAGCAATAATTAAATTCATTATAAAGAAAATTACGTCGGCTTAAAATTAGCAAAAGATAATTTTACTCGACAAGATAAAATAAATGAATGATATTAATTTTAAAAAATGGAAGGACAAATTCTACAATCTGGATTGGCAAGCCGAGTGGCTGCCCTGTTATGTGACTTCCACCTTGACTACTTTGTAGTTTTTAGGATACGTGGAGATAGCCTTGCTCTCCCGTGTCCGCCATTAAACAATTGGTAGAGACTGCGGGCGTGATATTCATGGTCCCTGGTTCTAATCCAGGTCGCGGAGTTTTTCCTTCCATTACCTAATGCTTGGAGCATTAATTCCAGTTCCTTTATTCAAGCAATTGAAAATTAAAGTTTCAGATCTCTCATATCCGTGTGGTCGTAGTCCTCCGAATGGCCGATATTTTTAATTTTTAATTGTGAGGGTTGTACTGAATTCTGTACGACTTATCAGGATATAAATCCTATGCTAGCAACAGGTGACACATGCAATATCTACAGTAAAGCTTTGCGTACAACAGGGTACCACTATTCAAAGTGCGTTTGCTCACCTTTGAACTCTCTTATCAAATCCACTTTATCATAAAACACACTCATCTACAGCACGTGGGATTGCTCAATTATACTCCCCACCAACATCAACGCACTTTTGCCTTCTTCCTGGCAATTTCTAAAGATGCATCACGGGACTAGTCTTTAGGGGTGGTACAACACCACTCATGGACAGCTGCCTGCAGTTCCTTGGCGTTCGCGAATCATCGACTTCTCAGCGAGTCCTTCATCTTGTCGAAAAGTGCATAATTCGACGGGGCAAGGTCCGGGGAATAAGGTGGGCAGGTGCGGAATGCATGAGGCGTCCCAAAAGATTTGCATGCGCGCTGAAAGGAGCAGCGCGGAATTTCTCGACCAGGTGGAAACGCTGCATCGATTTGTGATTCTTCTCTGGAGTGCGGTAGTGACACCATATTTTGTCTCCAGTCGCGAACTTCTCTAAAGAAACAACTGGATTTTCCTGCAGTAGTCACTTTCCATCTGGTCGGCGTGCTTCCTCACCTCATAATGACAGACGCAGAGCATTCGCTGCTCAATGTACAGTCCGCGCGCCTCGAGTTCGGGGATGTAGTGCAGATAATTGCTGGCAGGAGCGCTGCGTTTTTGAATCAACTCTCATTGGAACGGAGCGCACCTGCAAATATCTGCCTATATCCACCAACTCGTGGCCAGAGAGAGAGAAAGAGACAAACTTGTTACCGGTCAGGTGGTACATAATAAGACAAACTTGTTACCATGTTAGCATGGATTTCAAAACGGATTTTATTATTTTTCTTGTAAAAATTTATGAATTATTGTTAAAATCCATTGAATGGTTATATTTGGTTTCTTCCTTAATTTCTATTTAACATTAAAGTGTTTAAATTTTTATTAAAAATAATGTGAAAATTTCAACTTGAGAATATTTTTTTGTAAATAAATTAAAAAACAATGACAATTAAATTTTAATCAATATTCACATCATGCACAAGGAATTTGATTTAAAATAATAATCCAAGTGTTTTATGCCGTATTAAGCATTGGCATAAACATGGTGGTAGGGAGTTATTTTGCCAGATTCTCTCTATACTGCGTCTCTAGCTCAATGTGGCCACATCTGCCACCTAGCGGATACGTGGACTCCTAGTATCAGTCGATCTCCCAACAAGCGCGTATACACACTAGCCCCTTTGAAAATCATTTCCGAACCACATTCATATACGTATGTACAGGGTGGTTATAATTAAACTTTCCCTATATAACACGCTCTGGACAGGAAACTATTTATAGTACAGGTACCAAACCCGATAGGAATAATGTCAAGATTATGGGGCGCAAGATTTGCATGTTTCACCCCACCTCTGGCATAGTACCATATCTGTCCACCAGGTGCGTTGACAAGTCACAGATAAGATAATCGGTGAGAGCGAGCGCCTCACGGACCGATCTGAAGAGAAGCATATAAGAGAGGTTGCAGTCATACCCATAGAGATGCTTCGTTCAGCTGTACAGCATGCTATCCTATGCTTTCAGACTATCCTGGCATCTGACGGGCATTCAAAGTGTTTCAATGGAACTTGCTTAGTCATTTATTTCTCTTCCCCATGTACTTGACAATGTTCACATTCAATTTCCTATACGTGCGGTCACTTACTTACTTTTCAAACCCGCTTATCCGTTAGGGTCGCGGGGGCAGCAGCCCTATGGAGGATCGCCAGCGATCGCGATCTTCCGCCATCAGGCGCATGTCCTCCCTGGTAATACCCAAGCGACTCGAACCCAGATTCTTCATGTAGTCTAGCCACCTGGTTCTAGGCCGACCCCTTGGTCTCTTATCCACCAGCTTGGAAAATAACAACTGCCTAGGAAGGCCAGTTTGCGGCATCCGTGTCACGTGGCCATACCAGCGCAACTGAGATCTCTCAATGCGGAAAAGTAGCGGCTCAATACCTAAAGACTCCCTTATTGTGCTGCTGTGCACTCTATCCAGTAGGGTAACACCTGCCACACCTCTCAGAAATCTCATTTCAGCCGCTTGTACCTGCGATCGCACTCTTTTGGTCATTACCCAAGCCTCATAACCATAGGTGAGAATGGGGACAAAGATAGATTTGAAGACGGAGAGCTTGGCTTTGTTATTTGCGGTCACTCGTTTTGCAAATAGAGACGGTTAAGTAGGGAAAGTTTAATTATAACCCTCCTGTAAATCAACTGAGCAGAAATGTAAATATGGAAACATTTTCCGAGAGATCACCGTACTGATTCTATCGTTAAGGAAAATTTTTCGCAAAGTTGAAATTAAGTGATACGTGAAATCGGTGGAAAATAAAAATTTCACATTACACCGCAATAATCTCTTACCAATTCTTGTTATTCATAAAATGCAAGATCACATAGCAGCGAAATTTTTTTAACCCATAAAGAATGGCAATGCAAATTAGAAATGACCAAATCATCTCATGTAGACAATAATCTCAACACCTACATCGTAGGAACGCAAAAATTTCAAATCAACATGAGCCTAAAGGCGAAATGATGCACAGAACTCGTTAATTAGGTTCCATTTCAAGCGAATAAAATTAAAGTAGAGGAATGAAATGGGAAAGAGCGAGATTTTTTTGTGGGGTGAAGGAAGAAAATAAGAAAAAAAAAACTCCACTTCAAATCAAAACATGCAATATACAGAAATGGGAAAATGCCGCCGTTATAAATTTTATATCGAAAGCATGACGAAAGGAAGAGAGGAGGAGGGAAGAAGGAAAGTTGGGGGTGGGGGGGGGGGGGGGGGAAAAAAAAAACAGTGCAAATTCGAGTAAGAAATTATCAAACGTTTACTTTTGAAGGAGTGCGCAAGCGCGCTTCTCTACCCTTCCCTGGCGGGTATTTGGATGCACCTGACGATTTATCATTGGATCAAATGAAAAGTCTGTTTCATTTTCCATCTCCCTTTTTCCCATTTCCTCTGTCCCTCTCCCCTTTCCGATTCCTTCTTTGAATTTCTTCGTCCACTTGAAAGAGAAAAATATTTGAAATATTCCGATAAAATTTTTCTTATTGCATTCTTAATAAAGATTTACCCTTTCCTCGTTTCACGATAAAAAAAAATTAAAGAACAATAGCTTAAAACGCACATGCATGAAATTTCGGTCAAAAAAAATTAATAAAGCACAAAGCTTTTCGGCCAATTTCACAAAAAAAAAATTTCATTAATTTTTAAACCTGGAGGCATTTGAACCGAAAAATGTTTTGGAAGGATATAAATAAATTTTAGGTCATTGGTAAGACATCCATTTATTAAATTCTATAACTATTTCAGTGCAAACCAATATATTACTGGTACATAACTTCTTGTCATACATAAAAATTGCGCATTAATTGCTTCTGTGGGAAAAAAAAACGACTTCTGCGTGCATATTAACATAGGAGGATTACACAGAGCTGCTCAGGAAATAATGCCCCAACATTTTCTCCTTCAGCCAATAATGAAGATAGAAAAGTGAAACTTATTAGCACGCTGGAAATTTAAAAGTTTCCCGCGTTTGTGTTTGTAATCGCACGGCATTCCAACAGACAGCGCAACTGTTAAAATCGGTTATGTGAACGACTCGCGGTTGCAGAGAAAGAAACAGTGACCATAAACGTTGTGTAGTCTAGAAGAGCACAGTTGGTCCCTGCGCTCAGAGTAATTAGGTGTACAAATAAGTTTACACCGTTTATTGGTAAAAAATAAAAATACTTTTTTTATAGAAAGTTAATCGTTATTTTATTCAAAATATTTACCATCGAAACATACAATCTTCCCCTATTTGTCGGGCAATAAGTGGATTCCGCGATAGAAGAAGTCCGGTTGTTTGGAAGCAATCCAGTTATCAAGCTAATTTTTTATCTCCGTATGAGAACTAAACCTCTCTCCAGAAAGGGTGCTCTGCAAGGATTTAAACAAATGGTAATCTGATAGCGCGAATACAGCTGGTAGGATATGCATCCCAGCCAAATGCTTCTAAGTTCTGGCACTGTCATCTGGATAACAACCTTGTGTCTTTTCGCATATTCTGGATCAATCATGTTGCTAACTCTGTTTCTGTTTGACACAGATCTTCATCCAGTACTGCTTCCAAATCAGCATCTTCAAATATTTTGGTGCGCCTTCATGTTCTTTGCCTTCCAGATCAAAATCATTACTTCTGAAATGTCTGAACCACTGTCTACACGTGCTTTTAGCTAGAGCTTGTTCACCGTAAACTTCCACGAGCAAACGGTGACTTTCAGCAGCAGTTTTCTTTTAAAAGAAGTAATGCAGCAAAACTTCCAGCATTTGGCATAAAACTCGACATTTTCAATGCACTTAAAACAATGATGGATTTATTCAACAAGAAATGCCCTACACTAATTATCAAAGCTTGTTTCATGGACTTTCTTAACACGAGTTGCCATCACACTTCATTCAACTGCATAAAATCTGTGATAGTTACGCCATCTATTAGGAAACGAAGTAAACTTATTTGCACACCCAATAAAACGGTATGTTGGGGCGAGCAGATATCAGAGTAACTGGTGTATAAGCTTTCCAATTTTTGAATCAGTTTGGTCGAGGGTTCGAAACCTACTGTGGGGAAGGATGTTTGCATTTAGAATAGTATAAATCTCTTAGTTACGTGAAAAGGAGGCAAAACGATCTAATAGTTAACGCGCCCAAAACTTAACGAACTAACTAATCAGATATGTTGAGCCTCCCTGATGACAAGTCTGCAAGTCTGGAAACCTGGGAAGGAATGGCCAAATTGGGTTAGAATGAACTCCCCCGATCTCACCATAGTTCCGAATTGGATCCTTCTGATTTTCATCTTTTGGCTCTATTCTCAGGAACAATGTTTTAAGATGGCGAGGGGCGTGACCATGTCGTGAGGACATTGCTACCTGAAAAGAACAAGCTGTTAACACATATTTGGCGGTGTACAAGATGTTAGGGCTTATGCGAGAAAATACCGAAAGGAAACATTGTTACATTTTGAGTAATTTTCATGCATTTGAATAAGTCGTTTACGATTAAAAAAAAATAATGCGAGGCATTACTTCCTGAGCAATTCTCGTAACGGCTCAGAGATGTCTAAGGTTCTCCGAGATTTAGTTTTCAGATTTTATCGACAGAGGGTGAGATTATCATTCGAGACAACTGATATTTGTTTCAATGCAACCCCCCCCCCCTTTAAATAAGTAGAATCAAATGTTTACAAAGCAAGAAAAGACTTAAAAAAATTCTTAAATTTTCTTCTTATTTTCTTCACTTTTTAATTTAATAAATGACTATTAACTATTAACGTTGAAAAGTTAAAAAAATTATTCGCAACAAAATCATCTATCGCATTAAAGTGATTCCAAATCCTTCTACTTATTGGAGACTCAGAATATTAAGACTGTCTAAACAAAATTCTGTTCAAATAAATTTTTTTCATCAATAATTTTGAAAAATCTCAAATCCGGATTTCATGCTCTGGCGATCCGAAAACGCAAGATCACTCGATTCAAGCTCCCATGAAGAGTAGATAGAAAATAGAAATATAAAGAATTGCAATTGCACAATAAAGAGAAATAAAAACGTCAAACACACACACTGAAAGCTTTGTTGCAAACGATAAGACATGCGAAATGCGAGTCAAGTTTTCCTGACATGTTTGTGAGGTCATGTGACAGGTCAAAGTAACAGATAAAGTAAAACCCTCCGTTCCATCATCAAAAGTATAGTGATTCTGGTAATAAAAGAAACATGAACTACGCGAAACAAAAGATACCGGCATTTATATATAAGCAATAAACGTGAAATTTCCATTCAACGATTTTTAAATTGATGGCTCACAGATATCAAAGCCTTCTGAGAACATTTTTACGACATTTTAAAGTTGCATTCAATAAATAAACAAACAAACGAACAGAAATAATGCAAACCTTAAAGCGTGTACAGTGCATTGAATTTTTTAATATTTTATGTAAGTTTTATTACAATCATTTAAACATAACCACCTGTCGTTTCTGTTCAAAAGCATTTAATAGCTCCTATAACTTTAGCCCCGCGAGCGGGTTAGTTTTCGGGAAATTAATTTGAAGAGCAGGAAATTGCTTTTGATAAGCTTAATCACATTTCCTCAGCAAAGGGCTATTCAAGTTGAAAAAAAAGCTAATTAGCATTCTAAACATAGCTAATAATGAGAAAGATTCAGCTCCCCCTCCTATTTTTAATCGACGATATCATGAATAAATTACTTTAAAAAATTTTTGATATTTAACACTATATATAAAATTTCCCTATTTAAATTTTTCTTTCTTTTCTTTTCCTCTTTAATTTACAGCAATTGAACGATGTAACGTGACAGTGAATATCAATGATGACGTCAGCACTCCAGCAGTCACCAACTTTAGTCGAGATAAACCACTTTTCTGCTGGTACGAATTTCACCTTGGTCCCCATAGAAACGATTGGATAATAACGATCAGGTAAATAAGTTTACATATTCCAAACATGCATTCATCTATTCATAATAAAGCTTACCAACCACAATAACACTATTCAACATTACTGTGGAGTGGCGGAGATGATTATCCACTGCTCGAATTGAAATGAACGGTCCTTCCCAGAGTGCGCATTAGGCAACGCTCGGAGCAAACACTGTTCATTTATCAGCTCAAACAATGAATTTGTGCCATCCAATTGCATGCATTGGACTGGGGAGAATTCGAGTAGTGACTAATCTTATCAGTAAATGTATAAACCACTTTTATATAAATTTATTCACATTACCTTTCACATTAAATTATCACTATTTTATGTAAAAGTTTCAGCATATCAGAAACCTTACTATTATTGATCATAGATCGGAAATGAAGCGTTACTTTTAATTTGCATTACTCCCGGAACTTTTCAAATTTACAGTGTGCGTCATTTATTAGGAAGAATAAAGAATATATAACAACAAAAGATAGGAAACCACTATTTCACAAAAATGATTCCATACCCTATGTTGCCAGAAGTATGCGGACACCCCTTCGAAATGTGGTATCTGCTGATTTACATAACTATGGCCCGTGGATATATATACAGCAATTTCTTTAGTGTTAGACAGGCATTTAGCTGGCGAAAATAATACAATGAGTCGTTCCAAAGAGATGTTAGAGAGATGAGTTGTTCTATGCTAGACATGGCACTATCACTGGATGTTACTGGTGCAACAAGTCTGTCCAAGCAATTTCTACCCTACTGGATGTGCCTCAGTGATGTAATCGCAAAGTGGAAACGTCATGAAACAACAATAAAACCCAAGAACGGACAGGTAGACCAAAGATAATGACAGACAGGGACCGCCGAACGCTGAAACGTGTTGTGCGCACAAATCAGATGTCCCCCGCTGAATCACTGGCTAACGAATTCCGGCATGCATAGGATGCGTGGCCAGCACTAGAACTGTCCGCTGAGAATTACATGCCATAGTTTACCCAACATCAGATTCATCAGTGGCAAGCGTCCGTTGGGGTGGTGCAAAGCTCGACGCAACTGGACTCTGGACCATTGGAAACGCGTTCTTTGGAGTGACGAATCACGTTACACTATCTGGCAGACCGATGGAACAGTTTGGGTCTGGAGAACACTTCCTGCGCAAGTGTGTTGTGCCAACTGTGATGTTTGGTGGTGGAGGCATCTTCTCATGATTTGGGCTGGATCCCATGTTTCCAGTGAAGGGAAACCTGAACAGTGCATGTATAAATACATTCTGGACAATTCAGTACTTCTAACATTGTGGGAACAATTCGGGGAGGCCCTTTTCTGTTTCAACATAACGTCCCAGCTCACAAAGCGTGATGTTTACAAGAATGTTTCATGACATGGATGTTGAAGAATTAGCCTGGTCCGTTCAGAGTCTAGGCCTAAATCCAATCGAAGCTCTTTGAAATGATTTGGAACGCCGATTGAGGGCCAGACCGAATCGGCCAACATCTACTGGTGACCGCGTCAACGCACTTAGGGAAGAGTGGAATACAATTCCTACAGAAGCTTATCAAAAACTAGTCGAAAGCCTCCCCAGCAGAATATACGCTGTTATTGAAGCGAAAGTAGGTCCAACGACATATTAGTCACGTTATAATAAAACGTTGTTTCTGCATGTGTCCAGATACTTCTGGCAACATAGGGTAGGTATTTGGGGAAAACCAGCCCATCGGCTATTTGAATTTTAAAAATTGTTCTTTGGGTCTTGTCAACCTAGACCATCTCTGCAACTTGTTGATGACAATGTTTGAATAAAAATTCCATGTAATTTGAATTTCGGAAGTTGCCAAAGATTTTGTCCACGGAAGATCGACTCGCTGAGGCATGAAAATTCATTTCTAAATGCATGATCTATATAGTTCATCTTCTTTAATCGGTTACAAGCGTCAATATTCTACCCACTAAATATTCTGAATGAGCGCTCTTGACTAGTATCAGAACCGCCCTGTATTGAAACGTAAAAATTCCACAGTGGTATTTGTGACCACCCGGCAATTTATTCATTCCACAAAATAAGTAAAATAGAAAAGACAGAATACATACAAGGAAAACGTAAAGCAATGACTTAACCTCGACATTAAACCGGTTTGGTTGGTTGGTTCATCGGGATATTTAGTTAGCGTTGACTTCAGGGTCGTTTACACCCTCTTTCACATGACTTATATCTTTACACATGTCCGGGTCGAACACAAACTAGAAAGCCTGTGCCCCAGCTCTTTCAGTCACAGGGCCGACTCAAGCCAGCTTGGACATGGTATATTTATGCGACTTTTAAGGGCAGGGGCCATTGTCTGTCAGCGATAAAGACGCGGTGCCAACGTGCTAGGTGAGCGGTTGGTTGATTTGCTTAGGCGAACACACATTCCCACACAATTATTAAAACATTTACCTTAACGTGGAAAAGTGTTTTCGTCCTTTCGCATTCAATCATAATTGTAAGTATCCACGGTTTAATTTTTTTTTTTGGAGTTTAATCTCTTTACTTAGGAAGATGGTCAGATTTGACCAAATAACCGGTAAGTGCAAAGTTGCCGACATGCGATGCAGTAAAATCCGCCGAGAGTTCTTTAAGTGAAACGTTTTTTGGTAGGTCAAATCACTCTTCATGTTTAAGGTCGAGTGCACGATAAAGCAAGTGCCCTAAGAGTGAAGGTTAAATGCTTAGGTGCCCATAGAATCATCTGTATAGATACACATACAAAGTGTGACGAGCCTGCCCTGGTTCTTTTGCAAAGGCTCGCACAATAAGTTAAAAAAAATCATCAGTTGACACACAACTCGTGAAGATGAAAGCATTTATTTTTTTACATAAACTGCATTCCAATTACTGTTGAAATTGTATTACAATTTAGCAACAACACAGGGATCAAGAAGTGATCAGCTTAACTATGAAGAGACTCAGTTCGTTTGGCTTACTAAAAGGGAATGCTGGCTGCCTTGCAGGGAAATATTTTGACGACAATAATAGTGCACCAATTAATCCATTGTGGTGTGTTTCTACGGTACCCGGTCATTTGGCCGACGGACATTTGGCCGACGGACACTTGGCCGACGGACATTTGGCCGAACGGACATTTGGCCGAACGGACATTCGACCGAACGGACATTTGGCCGAACGGACATTTTACCGACGGACATATGACCGAACGGAAATTTAACCGACGGAGAAATGCCTGCATTTCGTGATACTCATTAGTGATGGGCAATATTTGATACCAGTATCGTGTATTAAAAATTTATTCATACACATTAAAAAATTCTGTTCAGCTTTATGAGGGGACATAAAAATTCTAATATCGGATAGTATCAAATGCGAAAATTCTGACAGTATCGATGACTCTAATATATAGATATTAAAGTATCGTCCATAGGGATGTGCAATATTCTTCGATATCAATAAATATCGCGATAACTTGGTCCTTAGTCGACTAAAAGAGTCGAATAATTCAAACTCGATATAGTCGTAACTACATCGGATTTTTATATTCGATTCCTTCCGGCGTTTTATGTTTCCATTATTAAACCAATCGAAAGCTCATCCCCGGAATAAGTCAGGGAATTTTACAAAGTCAATGAAGAAAAGTCATCCGAAAAAAATGAGAAATTGGAACGAAAAATTTGAAGAATGTCAATGATATTCTATCAGAGTAGATTTTTTGTTTTTGTGCTGGTGATCAGGATCAACGTGATCTACTGGGAAAAGTCAGGGAATTTTACGAAATCGTTTTGTTAGACACCCTGTTAATTTCTTTAAAAAAATTAGTCGTTTTGTGTGATTTAGTCGAATAAATTTCCAAGCCATTCGAATAAAATTTTTGACTGAATAAAGGGAAACATTTATTTTTAAAAACATCTGAACAAATATTTTTGAAATTACATATACTGTTAAAATCACACGTCTGTAAGTTAAACAATATCAACAACATCAAAAGACAGAATAATTGAACTTTTAATAATAAGAATTGGGAAGTCCATATCATTAGATGCTTTTCAATCTTTTAATAAAGAAATTTTGTAACAATATTATTTTTAAATCCATTTTTAAGAACATGTATTTATTAAAATGAATACAAGAAAACAATTAAAGATTGTGGGCAATTGCTCTCAGGAAATCAATCCTTGGCAACTCATCATAGTTCTCAATTATAGATTTTAGTCTACGATTTCAGGCTGGTATTTGTTCTTTGGTTTCCCCAGTCCCATTCCTGATAATACTTGTTCGATTGTCAATTCCCAATCTGCCTGCTCTAATCTTAGTTTAGAAACTAGACGGCAGAGAGTGGGATGAGTGATTGCCATCCTTCGTGCGAACCAACTGTGCCATCCTTCTAGGGAGTTCGTTGTCCGTGGAAGGTCTTGCATGGTTCTCTCCAGTGTATTCCACATACGGAGCTCAAAAGCCGGTCTTCGTCGTCTGCCTCGCTGCATATTACCTATCCATGTACCTTCAAAGTAGCCAAGAAACTCGGTTAGCATGTCCTCAGTTTCATTATCCAGTGCCGCGACAAATTCTGTGAAACTTTGAGCGACATCGGTGACTGGCACAAAAGCCAACGCCTGAAGCGACTTTACAGTCAGTGCATTCCTTGGTTCATTGTACCAAGACTGCAGTCCTAAGTTTTGTAGTTTTCTCCATAAGCACTGCCCAAAATGAAAAAAACAACCATATAAATTTGCATTTGGGAAATGCTCCGATATACTATTGATAGCCGACCTTTCGTAGTCAACAGTGACTGAAACCGGATTAACATCTGGCCTTACTTCCTTCAGGGTACTAAAGATCAAGTCATAAGTTGCTCGAGTTTTGTTCCTTGCGATACAGTATACTAAGGGAACTGTGTGATTTTCATCCAACAAAACATGGACTGTATATAACTGATAGCCTAAGGGTGCACAATCAAAAGTCCCATCACACAACCAATGGATCTTGAGAGCAAGAAGCTGTAAGTTTCGGGGAGTTCCCAGAATTAGCAGATTTTCACTTTCATGTATGATAAAGTCTTCTCCTCTAAGCGATTTCCGTAAGTCATCAAGTAAGACATCACCGTCTGGGGCTTTTCGTTGTCTGCGTACCAATCTTGCTAGAGTTTCTTTCTCAGGAAGTGAACCTGCAGCCTCAAGTGGGAAATCTCTGATGCAGTTTTGAATAATAGTTGATGTCATTTCTTCTGACTGGCTGGCCCTTTCTTTAATTTTCTGCACTGTTTTCAAGGATAAGTTTCTTCGGGCATCAGGTGGATGTGAGTGATCCCGTACTTCCCCTTGAATAACGTCATCTTCTGTTTTCAGTCGTCCCCAACAGCTTCTTTTGCGTTCACAGCGCCAATATGTTTCGTTACCTTTTCTTTTTTCGATGATGTAGGCATATCCATCAAGCAAAAGCTTTCTGCCTCCTCTTGTCGATGATATGAATTCCATGACACCTCTGAAATCTTGAAGAGTCGCTGTCTTTTTCTCAATCCTGTCTGCAGAAATGATTTGTGCTATGTGACAATGCCTTTTATATTCTCATTAAGATGGGTCTCTATAAGGTCCGCGCTTAAGGCAGTAAAATCCGTTGCTGGGATATACCCACACTTATAATACACTGCAAAAAATGTTTTCAGAGGGTTATTTATATTACGATACCAATCCATTTAATTCTTTTCATTAAGCAAGCATTTGTTATGGTATCTATAAAATTATTCCTTTTTTGTATGTCTTTTTAAATAAATGTTTGTTTTTATAACGTTCAAACTCGATATAGTCGTAACTACATCGGATTTTTTTATTCGATTATTTCGATTCCTTTTTTGTATGGGGATGAGCTTTCGGATTGGTTTAATGATGGAAACATAAAACGCCGGAAGGAATCGAATAAAAAAATCCGATGTAGTTACGACTATATCGAGTTTGAATTATTCGACTCTTTTAGTCGACTAAGGACCAAGTTATCGCGATATTTATTGATATCGAAGAATATTGCACATCCCTATGGACGATACTTTAATATCGATATTTTAGAGTCATCGATACTGTCAGAATTTTCGCATTTGATACTATCCGATATTAGAATTTTTATGTCCCCTCATAAAGCTGAACAGAATTTTTTAATGTGTATGAATAAATTTTTAATACACGATACTGGTATCAAATATTGCCCATCACTAATGAGTATCACGAAATGCAGGCATTTCTCCGTCGGTTAAATTTCCGTTCGGTCATATGTCCGTCGGTAAAATGTCCGTTCGGCCAAATGTCCGTTCGGTCGAATGTCCGTTCGGCC
>JAHWFO010001925.1:2455746-2513923 GCA_023313115.1 Rhysida immarginata
AATGTCCGTTCGGCCAAATGTCCGTCGGCCAAGTGTCCGTCGGCCAAATGTCCGTCGGCCAAATGACCGGGTACCGTTTCTACTGATACCATGACTTTAGACTCCAGCCATTCAGTAAATTTAGAACAGTCCACACCATTCTTTAGAAGAAGGTTAATCAAGTTTACGGTTAAACAACCGATTATGGCCTTTAAAGTGCTTAACCGCCCAAAAAACAAGTAATTCAGCAAACTCGTTACCTTCTCGGAAGAACTGCTAACTTTTCACCGTCCCAACTTAAGGGAAAACAGGACTGTCCATATTCATAGGACACCAGCCGTAGCTTCCATTTCCATTCCTTCTCGGAACGTCGGCCTATACCAATTCCATTCCTTCTCGGAATGTCAGCCTATTTCCTCTCCAATCCAGTCTGCCCTGTTGCCTGGCAACCACTGTAACTCCACGTCCAAAACAAAAGTCCGAGTCAAAAACGCACGACATTGTTAGGCGAGAAATTAACAATTATAGATATAGCGTATGGTAGCCTATCTGCAAACTAAAACAAACACTGGCTAATAGTAATAACTTATAACATATAATATGCAAATACCACAGCTGACGTATTCATACGTCACAAAAGCATCTTTCAAGCATTTATATGACTTGTATTTCCTAACTGCAAATATCCGAATAATAGCTTTCTTAGCATGATTATCGACATAGATAACTCCACATACTTCAGGACCTTCAAATTCTCCAGATATCCATCCCATAGTATACTTTGTAAATAACTTATGCGAACAAGAAGCTAGACGGACTAACAAGTCAATCCAGACTTCTGGTGAAATTCGGAACCGTTACACGTGAAAAGTATTTGTTAGATTTTGTTATATTTTCTAAATTCAGTATCTATTTTTTTCCAAACATAGAAATGATGTGTTTTTTAATCTTGAATAAGTCCAGACATTACCAGGTATTTTTGTAACATGCAAGTCGCAAAACTGGAAAGAGAAAACAGTACTCACAATGTCAGAGTAATTGCCTGAAATTTTATTTTTCAACGGAAACGTACAACCACGAGCCATCTGGCGCTGTGGCCACTTACATTCTACCCTACATGTGCTGCTATCTACAGGCAAATCATGACGTGCTAAATTTAAAAATAGTATTTTATTTATGACGTTACTTATTTACTGACTTACCCTCGTATAATGCTGAAATATCAATAACATTTCTAATTTATTTTGATGCTCTATTATGATGAGAACAGAAATTTTCTGTAAATATGTATGCTGCAAGTGAATCTTTCTGAAGGTCAAATCTCAAAATACGAGAGCAAAGAAAAATCACGTTTAATTTAGAAAAGTGGATCCGAGATTACCTTCTCCTACGACTTCTTTCGCAAGGAACACCAGACGTAAACACAACCATATAGATAATTTGATTTTAATCCAATAAGCAAAGTAAGGTAAATTTAATTTAATTTTAATTTAATAAGTGAGATAAGGTAAAGCACGGAGAGTCCTTTTAAATCAGAAACCAATAGGCATGTAAAAGATCAAGATTACTTTTGAAAATTAAAAAGAAAAAGATAGGAATACAGCAAACTAATTTAAGTAAAACGGTATTATCAAAATCCTCTTAACATACGGTATTCCAAGTATTGATATGGTACTTCCACTTGAAATACGAGTTTTGAGGCTCCTCCGTCCCCGTATATCTTTTTTTTTCCCTGTAGGAATGTAACGATTAATTTATTACTTAATCCAATTAACCAACTATTCCGATTGGAATGTACGTGTGTGCGTGGGTGTGGAAACTCGAGTGCAAGATTTATGTGTAACACGTGTGTAGAACGTTTATCGTAGCTCTTTAACCAACGTCCTAGTGAATTGATCGATTGATTTAATTAAAAAGACCCCTATCGACTACTTTCTACTTTAAAAGGCAATTAAAGAAGAACTGTTGCGCTTTTTTTTTTTCAATTAAGTAATTGATAAACAGCAACAGCATATAAAACTGCTTTCAAAACAACATCATGCATAATACATCGAATCGAATGTCAGCTGTCTTGACTCGCTCTCTGAACAGTTAACGTACAAAGCATATACCAAATAATGAAATAACTTACTACTTCAAAATTAAAAAAAACAAACATATCATTTCAAATTTTTACCCGCTGAAATATTCTTTAGCAAAATAAACAATATTATACAAACGAAGTTTAATGTAAACCTTTTATTGGCTAATATTCAAGAATGAAATCATTATGACCATTCTTCCAAGCTCGATCAATTTCAAAAGGAAATTACTTTTAATTAAACTGAAATTTTGCATGATAATTAAACGTTATGATTCAAATGAAATGAAGTGGAATTCAGGTATGCGGACTTTACATTGTTCTGCTAATTGGCTGTACAATGCAAAACATTGAAAGAATAATTTTGTAAAGGTTCGTATTTAGGTAGAATGTAACAGGAATTTAGGAGCTAAGCCTATAGAATTACAGAGGGTGAGACAAATTCATGGAAACTTTAATGACCTTTTAATGGAATGGTCTCTACTGGGTGAACCGTAAGTAACAAAAAATTTGAAAAAGCAATAAATCGCAAAGTATATTCAATAAACTGAGACAGTTTCACAGACATATACAAAAAGAAGCGGGATATTTGGTTCATTAAGAAGAAATTTAATACGACAATAGTGACATTTCTGACCACCAGATGCCTATAGTATTCGTAGCTATAGCACACTAATCAGCGTTAGCAATTACCGAATGCATAATGGGATTCAGTCTTACAAGGGACGTACACGTAATTGTACGACGCACTTTTTTTGCGCGCAAGCTAACATTGGAAGCGATAAGGCTCAAACACATCTACACGAATTTCACGCGACAAGTTGTCGTGGGCGACTCAAGCGACAACTTATTATCTTTTACGAACTAGTCGGACGACTCATGCGAACGATACGTGTCCGACTTTCTTCCGCACAAAACAAACGAACCACCAATCACATTGCTCGCTTCTGCCACGTCATCATTTGCTTTCGAGTTTCGATAACAACAAATTAAAAAATGAAGGCCTGTTCAGTCGAAGCGAGAGCTGAACATGAAATAAGAACTTTCAACAAAAGAAATATTAATGATAACAATATTCTCTGCTGCTTTAAAAGAATTCTCGCCTCTTCAAAGCATTGGAACCCATTATTTCCACAGAAAAGTAGACCGCTCCCTGTGTTATAAGCACGTTCAGTCGGATGAATTCCGCGCAAGTTGTGTCTAATCTTGTCGCACGCGTCGAGCGCATTTTTTGTCGGATGAAATCTGTGCGCGCAGTTTCCGTGCAGATGTGTTTGAGCCTATAGAGTTGCTTTCAGGTGAAGTGGATTCGTGCGTATTGTTGAGTAGTGGAAGAAAGAAGTTGAGAGCGCATTATTACACGTACACAGCGGTTTAACAATGGAGTCTTTGTATGGCTATATGTGCTCAAATTTTTTCGTTTTCTCGGTTTATTTTGAAAGAAACAAACTTTAGCGATTTCTTATTTTACAGGCATCAATAGTAGCTTTGGATGAGTAACATATATCACTTTGGTATGACTCTGTGAGGTACAATCGGGTGCAAAAAGGTTTAGACTTAAGTCATAGTTGAGCACGTGAATAGCACATCCCAAGCATATTTACGTTCAGAAGGTACAGGTCCAGTCTAATCTGCCTTGACTCTCAGCAAAACTACCTGATTTTGCAATCGATCAACATCCGGTAAGCTCAATTCCTACGGAGCAGGTAAAAAAGCTTTTTGCACCCGACTGTACATATTCGTGTAGTTTCCTTGTTAACTTAGCTGAGTAAAATTGGGCTCAGGGCAAAATGTGCTTCCTTACTGTATTTTGTGCCCACTTACTGTATTCGATGCCTCCTTATTGTATTCTGTAGCCCCCCCCCCCCCCTCGCTACAGTTCTGAATCATTCAAAATATGATTTTATTCAAATTCCGCTATTCAGGTGACCTCGGACCCTACAACGCAATCTGGGGATCAGAAGTTGAACTATTCAGGAAGTAAATTTCTTCATTATACAGGGTGATTACAAAAGAACTTCACACTTTTAAAAATTTATTACATCAAAGATATTCAGAATATAGACACACCACATACGGATTCTTAAAGTTTATTGTGACACAGTTAAAGATGTTCAATATGCCCCCCTGTAGTCGAATTCGTCCCAAACCCTCATTAACATGTCTCCATCAATCCCACGTATCGCTACCGTAATGCGTTCTTTCAGCTCGTCTAGGTCACAGGGAAGGGGTAGGGTGAAGACCTTGTCCTTTACACACCCCCATAAAAAGAAATTACAGCGGTGGATTGGTCGAGCAAACAATAACCTGGAACTTGCAAAGTGGCCATCGCGGAGCCCCAACCTCACACCTTGTGATTTCTTTTTATGGGGGTGTGTAAAGGGCAAGGTCTTCACCCTACCCCTTCCCTGTGACCTAGACGAGCTATATTGACGCATTACGGTAGCGATACGTGGGATTGATGGAGACATGTTAATGCGGGTTTGGGACAAATTCGACTACCGCATTGATGTATGCCGTGTCACGACAGGGGGGCATATTGAACATCTTTAAATGTGTCACAATAAACTTCAAGAGTTTTTCTTTAAGAATCCGTATGTGGTGTGTCTATATTCTGAATAGCTTTGATGTAATAAATTTTTAAAAGTGTGAAGTTCTTTTGTAATCACCCTGTATATCAAAAACCCAGTTCTATGGCCATTCTCTGCAAACCGAATCTGATTACTGTATATACTTTGGGATTTACTACATTTTCAAATTTTATGTTAAAGATACTTTATCGATCTGTTAGATGATCGATACATCTGTGGATATCTTGCTGTTGTTGTAATTGCGCATTATGTCAACTTTACCCAAACAGGGGAAATTGTTTGTGTCCATTCAGTCGGTTCATCCAAGACACAGCCCTTCCTTTTATTTAAGTGTATCGAAAATGACGACGGGGTACACTGTTAAAATTAAAACATTTTCTACTTTAACACCGCAGTGGAATGAAGTGTATGCTGAATTACAGAGACAGACGAACTTTAAAGAGGATGAAGACTACTCCACTAGTAAAACAATGGACTATCACAAGCCGAGCTATAATCACCGCGCCACCCAGATGAATCGCAATACGGAGAAAATACCGATTTCTATGAACACAAATTCCAACTATTGACGAGCCACATGTTCCAACAGTCGCCTTTGACAATGTTCCCACACAGATTTCTTTCTTTCTCTGAATGTCTTATTCCAAGAAGCTTACGATTCAGATTGTCTAATTCCAAAGTTCCGTCATGTGATTTTCTAGTTAAATTCTGCTTCGTGCAAAATTTAACAACTTCTTTATTAATGTACTGCAGACGTGGAGAACCAATTGGAAGATTGTATGAAGTCAATTTACCCTTTGGCATTAGTCAAAATAATCAGCTTTAGAGTTTTCTTCAAGCAGTTTACTTCTTATTTGAGGTACCGTATTTTTTAAAATTCCGATCAGTCTATTACATGAACCCTTCGCAAAAAAAATAAAAAAATGTTTTTCATTAAAAAATTTAATTGAAAGTGCTCTTTTTAAAAGGCCAGTTTAAATTTCATCAATTTATGTACCCTCTTCATAGTTCCAAGAATAGGATGGTTCATAAAGTAATTGAAAAATCTAATAAGTAAGAAAGGCCCTAACAACGCACCCTCTCTGAAGTATCCATTTGTCTTCTTTAATGAACATCCCAGTTTTGATGAGGCATAATAAAGTAGATATTGTAAGTTATGGTTTGTTGTTTTAGAGAACACCCCCTCCACAATTTTTAAGGTTATCACGGGGAAAAAATTAACCAGACACAAAATTCCACATTTCCTTTCTCCCCTCGGCGCGCCGAATTGGCTCCGTCCGAAGAGCTACTCGAGGCACCGGCACCTGTAAATCATCCAACACTCCCAACAAGGAGCCAAATCGATTTACATGGTGAAGGTGAAATTAAGGAATTTGGAAGCCCTTGTTGAACGGGAGCCTTAAAGAGGGATAGAGCCGTGAAAAATTAACTCAAATGGTAAAGGGCAATAAATTATCCCTCGCCATCGCTTTTCGCCTAAAACTCTTTGCAGAAGTGGTCGTGTAAAAATTTTCTCTACAAACAAGAAATACGAAAGGAGGGTTGAGAGTTCAACACAATGCAACAAAAAATCGCTTTAATGAATGAATAATTTATAATATACAGCGCCCAGAGAAAGCAATATTAGAAATGTAACGAAGAAGTAGAAAATGCGTTTTAAAAATTCCATGTGCTAAATTCAAAAGATGTTAGACCAACATATGCGAGGCAGTCTCTCCAAAAGTAACCTTACTATGACAACAGACAAACACTGTGAAATATTAAGTTCATGATTCTCTTTCATATAACACAAACAGATCATCCTAACATACATTTCGTTAGTTGATGCTTTAGATTAAACCACAGATTAAAGCTAACCTGAAGAGATCTGTGCGAGTTACATAAGGACGCGCACTTCGCCTTTAAAAGAGTTTTATGCCTAACGAGATTCTAAACATAAAACTTGACATTTCATATTTAGTGATCTTCAAGCAGCACAAAATGTCAGCGAAATTTAATTAATATGTCAACTGGTTTTCTTGAAAGCGAAGTACTTATTATTTTTGGATTACTTTTACAAATACGTATTCTAACACTTAAGCAAATTATTTTTACCCCCTCTATTTTCATGTAATCAAACTGAATGCATTTTTATTTCATTAACTCAAATCGTTGAAATTAAATAATTTAGTGAAAAATTAGCATTCGAATAATTAATAATGACATTCATGAAAAATGGCTGCATTATGGAAACTTCCGATTACTTTGGAGTGTCCGATATTTATATGAATAATTGGACCACTTAGAGTGTGCTTAAACCTCGTAATATAAATTTAAATGATTACGTGCAACTTCAGAAAAATAGCATGCGCTTTCGTCTCTGGGAACAGGTTCGAGCAAAAGGCTTTTCGAACTCAACAACCGAGTTTAACTGGATAAGCCCATGCCAACGAGTATTAAAATTGAAATAGAAAGTGAACTAGCATGTTCCGCTAATGAACTGGTAATTAATGACTAAAAATCAAGTTGAAAGGTTTTTCCATTAAAACCTTTTAATCTCAAAGTAAAACCTTATTGGATCCGCCAATGACCATTGCTATACGAGTAAGCTAATTCGAAATCTATGCTCTTCGTTTTTAATTTAACTCGACAGCACTGGCGATGTTACGCCACTCACCTTTGGTTTGAGTTATAAGCGGCATCAAACGGAGGGTAAATCATTCTCTAAGAAAAATACGAACTTTAATTTATATAAATCAGTAATAAAGAAACTTCTACATTTAATTTAGTTCAAAATTCATATTCGAACCAATGAGATCTTCTTCCATTAAGAAATTAATTAAAGAAGGCCGTAAAATAAACAAACATAAGCCGTTACTGCTTCGATTCGTTTTGGCAAACTGATGAAGACTTCGCTAGGAAATGCGCAATTAAAATCAATATATACAACTTATACGCTATTTGCTGCAGTGGAAACTTTACAAAGCCCAAAGTGCATTCCTAACGATTTCTCTGAACATGCATAATAATCAAATACGACATTCGTTGGAGAAAATGTGTGCTCTCTACTTCAAAACAGAGCAAAGTTTTAGTCGTTCAGTGTTGCTAACCTGCAAAAATGACAACTCACTACGAAAGAAATGAGAAGACTTTCACTTAGCTAATTAATAACACTGGTCAACAACCAAAATGCTAACGGAACCAAATTAAGGGTTTCTTGTATTAATAGGATTTTATAGCTGATTACAAAAAGGAAAACGAAATTTTTCTATCACGCACCAATTTTTAGAAATCGACATATTTAAGTATTTCCAATTTCCACGCCTATTTCGCAAGAAGTGCATAAAACTCTATCCCCTGTTAAGTAATTTCAAATATGTTTTGAAATGCGGCAAACAGTAAAACGTTCAGCTTTCAGTATATTAGACCTGTTCGGCATAGTTGCGTTCCTTGTCCTTGGCCAAGGACCTTCAGAGCTTTCCAGGCTGTTAGTTCCATTGGGTTCAATGCGGCTTCAAACCCTATATAAGCCAATAGCTCCCAGATTTGAGGGCCGACAAAAATGCCTTTATTTTCCGTTTGTGTTCTGGAATCCCGCGCCCATTGCCTTTACAAAGTGTTTCATTAAACCGAATTTGATATGAAGTTGAGGATTTTCTCAGTTTCGACTGGATTTTTATTTTCGACATTCAGTTGCCCAGGAGTCGAATTTTGGCAATATATCCAGCCCTTTTTGCTGTAGTGGAAACTTTTCCAGCAATGAAACAGCGGTACTTGGTGTACTCGCTCTGCATGCCTAAAATAGACCCAATGACCTTCAAATCTCCACAAATATACGAGGCCTGTCCGAAAAATATCCGGATTGAGGCTACAAAAAAGTAGAACTAGCTGCACCTTTTTTTTCCTGTCCGGATCGTGTGACGACATTTCTGCTGATGACGTAATGAAATTTGCAGCTGTTAAGAGTGCCGCGTGCAGTTGTTGTAACACGCTAAAGCAGAACGTTTTTCTTTTCTCGTCGCGTGGTGAAAATGACAGAGTGTTATGAATTGGGCAACGACATTGCATCAAATTTTGTTTTAAAATCGGTAAAACCGCAACGGAGTGTTATGAATTGCTAAAACAAGCATTCGGCAATGATGAGCCGCACACAGGTTTTCGAATGGTCCAAGCACTTTAAGGAGGGTAGAGAATTGGTACAAAGTGATCCGCGGCCTGGTCGGCCTCAACGTCAAGAAATCACACCGCAATTGAACAGGTTCGTCAACTCGATGTTATTTGCTGCAGACTGTGCTCATTTATGTGAGTTCGAACCGTATTTTTTGTAGCCTCAATACGGATACTTTTCGGGACAGGCCTCGTACTATTTGTACTGGCCAATACCGCGTTATCTCAAACACTGTGCGTGCTACGGAAATTTCAAAATTATATTCGTAGTCAGCAGAAAAAAAATACTACCAAAATTGCTCATTTTAATTCCGTGAAATTGCGCAAAGTCCATTTCGCTAAGAGCAACCATTTAAGTATCCATTTACATTTAGTACAGAATAGCCAATAAGAATACTATTTCTAAAGATATAAGTGTCTTCCCGAGCGACTATGGATCGTGAAGAATTTGTGGAACATGTTCGGTTATCTGACCTATGTACTGTGGAGCCAATGTGGAATTTGATAATGTAAACGCTCCATATTAGGGACTCAAAATGGAATCATAGGAGCTTCCTCTGCGTCTAAGTGCATGTGCGACCCGTCGTATTGATCAACTAAAATCTTTAACAGTTTGATGCGCAGTGCCACGATCGTGGGTGGCATAATGACCATTACTTAGTATACGGGCGCAGTCCAATTCATGTAATAATGGAATGCTATCAGAGAGGGAGGGAGGGTGCAGTCCAATTCATGTAATAATGAAATGCTATCAAAGGACGGATTGACAAAGATTTCATTTATGAACCCAATCCATAGCAAGAAGCAGCGAGGAATGTCCAAGGAGTATAATATCTCGATGATTCCATGACGGAGATAGTATTTATTAAGAAGATATCAAATCGAGATATAAATACTGTAATTAGCATTCTCGATTATATAGGTTGTCGGTTTTTTTTACTGTTAAATGTTCAATGACTTGGCTACGCCTAGAAACACGCAAATCTCTCTATTCTATAACATTTCCTTCTTTACAGTCCTTAAATGAAATGACAACTACAATACAGCTTCCTCTGTATTACGGTTCATTTGATTCATTTTCTTCAAAATCCTCGACTTCATTAACTCTTTATTACGGTTATTTTCTATTTCATTATATTTCAGTGTACCAGTCTTACGTCCGAAAACGCCATTAACATCCAAATTTAAGTTAATTACTTTCGTGTCAAAATAAGGGATGCAACTTGAATAAACTTTTTTCCCGAAAAATATTAAGAAAGCCTAGGGCTAAATAACCTTGCAAAGAACTCGTATATGTATTTGAGACGAAAATAAAGCCTTTCAATTGCTGAAAGAAATTTTTTTCTCCTCCTCCACTTCGTCTCTCTTTATCTTTTTAAAATGTCGAGGGAAATCAATCTGAAACCATATTTTCCTGTTGTGCTTTCTTTTCTTTTCGTTCGAGCGAACAATCTTTCTCCAGATGCGAGATGAAGCTGTCATTCTCTCCAGATGTTGGGCTTCAATGCATTTCAGGCGCCATTAGTCTCAACGGGAGACGTGGCGTTCAAATCCCAGAATCAATTTGAATGTTGTTTAATATCGTTGCTTCCGAAGCCCGAAATCATTTCGGGAAACTGAAAACAATTTACCTCCATGTAGTGAAATTTCGAGAAAGAAACTTCATTTTCTCTATCCACGCCAAGACTTACTGCCACCAATAAGGGGATCATGAATTCTTAAACGGCGTTTGTAGACAAGCAGGCACACCGAAAAAAATTAAATTAAAAAAATTTAATATATTTTTATAGGCTGCTTGATGGCTTTTTAAGAAACATTGAAGGAGAGCTTTAGCTTTCACGAGAATTTCATCCGGAGCTTCATTTTTATTTAGCTTCGACAGGCATTTCAAGAGAAAGGATTTAAAGACACTTCAAGTTAATCACTAGAAACGAAAAGCATTTTATTAAGAGTCTAATATCGGAAGCAACATTGAAGAAATTAGGTGAAGGATCGTTACGATTGACGCTCTCTCTCTCCTCTTAGCTGCGATGGATATGGTCATCTGACTGTAAACCATGGTGCATAATTTCTGGCATGTCCTGTGATACATTCGATCAATCATTCAGCTTCACACAATTCTACAATCCTCAAACGCGTCCAGCTGTCGATAGTGATGACGAATAGGTCGACAAGGCATCTTCCCTAGTAATATCTACCATCAACGCTTTTGCATAGATTTTACCGCGCGTTGAATCCTACGAATTAGTTGTTCCATGTTTGATTCTTCTCTCTCCAGAATATCACATGGTTCACGTCAAATCGAATTGAATGCAAATATCCACTCCCCTCACACACAAAAGCCAAATCGTCACACTGATTTGGAGCAATTTCTACTTCAGTTTTGTTTTAATAAGTTTTATTATCTTTCGCTTCTAACAAAAATATATGCTAAAACTGAAAAATGATTTAGGATTAATGACCAAGCTTCTACAAGAGTCAAATCTGACACACACACTGTACTATCTAATTCGAATTTAAGAGTAAAGAACGGATGCGCGGGAAATATTTGAAGCGGAAATGTTTTGCCTTGTCATCGGTACCTTTTACGCGTGGACGCCGAGTTTTCGACTTCCAGCGCCAGTTGGTCAGATAATGTTATTTGAGTAAACTTCAGTTAAACTGTAAATACGAGTGCCATTTCAAAAGTTTTGCACACTGTAAGTTTAGGTCGAAAAAAACAAATTTATTTTACAAGATCACTTTACAGTAGACCGGAACTTTTTAGAGCCCCGAGTCGAGGCAGTTTATTCAAGAAATGGGGGCGGATAGCTTTTTAATTAAATTTTAATTAAATAATTATACGAGGATTGTTTAATAGAAACACGTTTGGGCAGCCGCGAAGATGTCGCCTAGACAACGGAACGCAGTTGTTTATATGCATTGTTTAAATACTAGTGAGGTGACTGTCACACACATTAGCTTCAAAGTTTGCTTCTTTCTAAGAGTTGTGATTAAGTTAGAAGATGGCATTCATGGTAGACAATCCGTCCAAAGATATCTGCGTGCTATTATTCAATGCTGGTCGATGTTCAGACATCTTACAACGTTTACGTTCCAGCATCAAAAATAAACTTCCCAGAAACGGTGCTATCCTTCTGCGTGATAATGCCAGCCCTCATGTAGCCCAAAAGATTCAAGATTGGGAAGTCTTAGAACATCCACATTACAGTCCCCATGTGATTTCCATGTCTTTGGCCCTCTTAAACATCCATAAAAGGACGGCGGTTCAATTCCGACGCTGACGCAATGAGAATCGATAGATTATTGCATCAATGGGACTCCTGCTTGAATGTTCATAGAGATTTCTTTTAATTCCTCTGAATAAAAATTGATTCCCAGCCTCTGAACGTTGTTTCAATTGAACAATCCTCGTATGTTATTTAATTTGTATCGTCATTTATTTATTCATTCAAATTTTTCATTAATAAAAATTGCTTCAGCTATCTCTCATGCGAAGCTAACCAAGAAAATCCATCACCCCCTCGGGGCACTGAGAAGTTCCGTTCGCCTTCATTGTAATGTCCATAATTCTTATCATGGCTTCCAAAAATCAGAAGGTGTATTGCACCCCCTCCAGGCGATTACCTAGTTATACAGGGCGATTCAGAACTTGTATTACAGAAGAATGTGCTAGATGTGCGTCGTATTTCGCACTGGTACGGCGCTACACTTGGTTCAATTGCAGTAACCATTTATGCAAGGGATTGACTCTCTGATGACTAAGCTTTCACTGAAAAACAACAAACAATAACATTTGACAACCTGTACATTACAGAAGTACTTCGAACTTACGCCGCCTTTGTTGTACACAACACTGGCATCTGAAGCATTGACTCCCGCACCCGTTCAAGTATGCCAGGTGCAGTACGTCTGGTGTTACAGGCGTCAGCAATCCGTGAAAGAAGAACATCGACATGAACAGAATGTGTGACATACCCTCGAGTCTTCAGATGTCCCCACAAGAAGAAGTCCGGCGGATTAAGATCCGGCGATCCTGCTGGCTATAGCAAACAGTCAAAACACCGAAATAGGCATAGCGCCGTCTCGGTGCGAAATATGATACACACGGTGCTTAATAAAAAATGTTTATTTTAGTACCCTCTATCTACCATATTCTCCTGCATAATAGCGCCGGCCCTGTTCCAACACCACCTCTACTCAAAGCCTGAGCGCAAAAATTTCATACATTGTTACATCATCATACGGAGTCATGTTTATCGTATTTCTACCAAATTATGACTCCCTAAATTATGACTCCGCATGATGATGTAACAATGTATAAAATTTTCGCGCTCAAGCTTTGAGTAGAGGTGGTGTTGCCTGTTCCCGACGTTTGAGCAAGTATTGTATTCACGGTTGAGCTGTTTGATTACCCGAGTCACTTTTTTCTTTCTCTTAATTGAGGTGACATTGCAAGTCTTACACAAACGCAGTCGTTTGCTTGTATTGTCAGAAAATGACAGCGGAATAAAATCTGGTTCATATATTTGTAGTTCATTTATTTATATTTCTTTTCAAATGATAATTTTCATTATATAACACATATTTACGACGTAAAAATTAAAAAAAATCTAATATGAATTTTTATATGGTTTATTATATTAATTCGATATAAATACAAGTATAAGATAATAACTGAAGCTAAATTGAAAAGGGAAGGAATTGATAAATTCTAAAGATAAATTGATTAATCAATTTATCAATTTATCAATTCAATTTATCAATTTATCTTTATATTAATTCGATGATAATTTTTTTAAACATTTTTTTTTATTTTTCCCATAAATAAGGTTATTAAAAGCTTTTATTAACTTTGCTGTGTTAGTTGTTTAGGTCAAATCTTGTAATCAATATTAAACCAACTTTCCGACAAGCTAGGGAGCTGCAATTTGACACACTTATGCAGAATCGATGACAATTTATGATAAAGAAAAAAATTTTCAAATTGGTTCATTGGTTCGTGTTCTAATGGTACTAACTCATTACTACGAATTGATTGTTGTAACAATTGGACATTTCGTTATGGCGAGAGTAAATGTATCTATTGTTTATTGTTGCAAAATTAAGCTGTATTGTTGCCACTAAATAAAACATTATAAAAGCTTAGTTTGATAAAACCTTTTTCCTCTTAACTTGTTTACACGTATTCACAAACAGCTAATTTCCAACACTTGCTTTTCTATGGCTTTCAGTGGTAAAACAAACGGCATCTAGGAGAGGACTTCTGCACTTCCTAACGCTAGAAGTTAAGATTAATATTATAAAATAGTAAATAATAAGATAACCGTCTTTGAAAAGTGAACCTAAATCTTTATTAGGTAGTTGGTGACGCGAATTAATAAGCAGATTTCAAAAGAAGCCATTTGATTTAATGGCGACTTCTTTTTGGGCTCGCATATAGGTCTATGGTAATGGCACGATCATTTATCTGCTTGATTAACCATCGAAGGCAAACATCGTTGTACGACTTCTCTTTCTTTAGATATTCTTCGATCCTATCGTTCGTACAGGTCAATGATAGCGAAACGATAATTTGTCGTTACGATCAGAATTTTTGATAAAACATCTTTTTTCCTGTCAAGAGGTTACTTATTATTTTTTCTTTAAAAGAAGCCCGTATCATGTCTTATTACCAAGATTGATACCATATGGAGGCGTATGTAAACTTTATATGCACATTTTACTACTGGTTGTTGAAATTAAAATGGAAACCTTTTATTCTCAATAAATAAGAAGAGCTTTTTCAGTTATGGCCCAAAAGAAATTTCAAATTTCTTTGATCAGAGGAGTCTAAATTAAACTGTTTGCATTATTTTTCCGGCATTTGCAATCCAAATTCTACTGATAAGAAAATGGCCTGTTGATTTTAATTTAATAATCTGTCCACTCAAAGAGAAGATAATAATATAACTGAAGAAACACTTCAAACATATAATTACAAATAGAAAAGGGAAGGAAAAAGATCGCGACCTAGACTCGAACCAGCGAAAGGCATGGACCCTGGTTCGAGTCTAGGTCGCGAAATTTTTCATTCCCTTTTCTATTCGCAATTATTCTCTCCACTGTTCAACGTATTGAGCTAATCAGATGACCTTCCGAGCATCGATTTGGCCCATGCCGAGGGACTAGCATGCAAATGAAAACATCATTCTGAATTTTATCTCGAGATATGCGGCAGAGATAACTGGATAGCAAGAAGTCACGGGTATAACAATGACCAGCTGTTGCTTTGGAAACTAACCTCACTAACAGCTGAACATTTAACTTTTCTATTCCTCTTCTACTTTTATGGTGTCGAGGATTTTAAATAAACATTGGATCTATTTGAAATTTAACCTCATAAGGCTTTGCTTGGCCTTCCATGCTTGTTAATAAAGGGACAAATACCAACAGATTTGCCCTTAGCGGGATTCAAACCCGCGACTCGCTGGTTTCGACAGTGACAAGACCTACGCCTTAGCACTCTCGGCCACCCTAGCTGGCAAATTCCACGAATATACAGAACAATCCATGCAGTCTATATGGGGTGAATTTTTTAAATTGCAGAATATAATGCAAACGTTACAATAATAAGAACCCCCCCCCCCAGAGTTATTAAAATATAACAGTAATCAGGACGTCTCTTTCCAAGTGCATTTCTGGAATCGAATGCATATCGTGAAGAGGTGGGAACAGGACCGTGCAAGCTACAACAAAAGAACGTTCAGGAAGGCCACACAAAACCGACACAACGGTAAGGAACACTAAAAAATCATCTTTTCCATTGCAATTGAAATAGGGCATGCATCTATGGCTTAATTAATACCATAATTATCCGCAGAGAATTTCAGTCTGTTATTATGGTAGAATAGCCACACATCACTATCCTGGATGCAAAGCGCTGTTTGGATTGGCGTCTCTCGTCATTACAAGACGTCGAATGACGAATAGAAAGCCGTTCTTTGGAGAGATAGTCAAGCTTTTCACTCTTCCAATCTGATGGGAGTGTGTGGATTTGACTGCAGCCTGGCGGAGGATTTTTTTTTCGTATTGCACTTCAGCTAACTGTGGTGGATTCTCCGTAATGGGGAAATTTTATTTTTCGTGGACAGGACTCTTGGGTTTTTCAACCAAAATCATTCACTTTGAAGAGTACATAGACGTTTTGAACAATACGGCCCTACCAACAATGTGGCATCATTTTGGGAATAATGACAGTTATCTCTTCCAGTAGTTGGTGTCACTCTCTAGCAATCGAGGCTAACTAAAGACAGGCCTGGGCACTCAATAATCACCTGAACATCGGGGTCTGAGCAAAAAACCAACCTTCATGTTTTCCAACAAACGAAAAAACACCGATTATTAAAATCCAAGATGGAGACACTGAAGTTTACATTGTTGCACAGACCTCGATGTTCAGGTGATTATTGAGTGCCCTGGCCCGTCTCTCGTTGGCCTCACTAGCAATCGCAGCCGACAAAAAACACAGCGCTAGCAACCCGAGGCTACGAGAAAGACAAACCTAGGCATTCAAAAGTCACCTAAGAATCGGGGTCTGAGCAACAATCCAACCTCCATTGTTTCCAACAAACAAAAAACCACTGATTATTAAATCCAAACTGAAGATAATGAAGGTTGGATGTTGCTCAGACCCCAATGGTCAGGTGATTTTTGAGTGCCCAGGCTTGTCTTTCTCGTATATCTCGCTAGCAAACTGATGGTCGTGTGTGGGTCTGGAAACGACCAAAACAGAAATACGATCAAGAATGCCTCGTGCACACAGTGAAGGGCTCTGGTGGTGGCGGTCATTAGCAACGTTCCGGCAGCCTTTGCAGAAAAAAGTGGACCGACATGTTACGGTCTACATCATTTTCATAGAAGGTTACTTTTGGCAGGGAATGTACATTCAGAAGACCGGAATTTTCATATAGTGAATCGGATTTAGTGTTGTTACAAAATAACTTAAGAACTTCTAATGACATTAAACTGTCGTACGAACATGCAGACAAGTGTATTATTCAAGGAAGAGTGTATTTGGAAGAAGAACAAGAATGCACTTCCGAAATTCGAGTTTTCGGGGACATTGTTTAAGAAACTTACGCGATCTAATTATAAGATCTAACTGTCTAATCACAAAAGTTTTCAGTCATTTTGCCTGTTCATATTAGTATGTTGTAGCCTCTATTCAAATATTCGGGGGAACTCTAAAATACATTTAAAATTCAACAATATTCTTATTCAGCTTATGGCGTGATGGAGATATTTCTTCTTTTTTTGTAATTATAATGATCATAACTAAAGCTAGAATTTCTTAATTTACGAATTCTATTGGCAAATTAGCGAGAATTTATCGAAAACTCTCTCCCGAGTTTAGAATTTCTAACTGTTGATCATGAATGTTGTTTTGACATGATAAACTTGAGAATAAAATGAAACTCTTTTTCCACAACGAAACAGGAAATGAACAAAAAGAAAAAGACCGAAAATAAAATGAAAAAATACAACCTGAGTCTGAAAAATATTGTTGTGGAAAAAGAGTTTCATTTTATTCTCAAGTTTATCATCTGCATTATCCACATAAGATTTCTAGACAATTTGTTTTGACATGTTCACATTTTTTAAAAAAGGCTAGTGTAATGATATAGGCCCGAGTAATTACTTTGGATTCACTTGTCCAGCAACTCTATGCAAGCACAGCTGTTTAACGGGTCGTCGAACTCAGCAAATGAACCAAATAATTAATGATAATTCGGATTTTCGGAAAAAAATAAATAACACACGAAATTCAATCAGGCAGTACATTAATTTGGCTTTATGCACATCCGATGATCGGCGCTTCACTCGGACCTTGTATGGGAGATTATAACACATAATGAAAATTTCGTGCTCGTACATCATACGTACTTTTGGAATAAACTGGTATTCGTCAGGTTTTAGAAATCGTTAAAATTCTAATTGTGAAATCCTAGTCTAAAATAAAGATGATTTTAATTTATCGATAAATCCCGATTGCATTTTTGCGTCGATCAGTTTTAAACCACAGATTGGTTGCGCAATTGTTTTTGAAAATATCGCGACGCATGATTCGTAATAGGCGAATGAGGTTTAATCACATATTTTATAACGGAATGTTCATCATCTTCCGACGCGATTTTAGATGAATATCAAATGACATTTATGGTATTTACGACGTTAAAGTTGATAGCGTGTATTTTAATCCATCCATTTCGAAAACACTGCAAATAGTTGGGAAATGAAGGAAAGCTTAACAACTTAGGAATGAACAGAGATTGCAAAATTTATCGGTAATTACAAAAGAATCTCATAGCTGCATTATTCTACCTTTTTTTTTTTTTTAAATCGGAATACATTATTAGTGAAGGCGTATGCTATACTCTTATTTGTTGCTATATTTATTACCATACTCTAAATTAAAAATTTCTCCCGCTTAATAATGAAGCAAAATCACTGACTTTGTGGGCGAACAGAAGAAGTGGAAAATATTTTCTTTTGGGGTTGATGAAACACAAAACAAGATCGTTCAAACACGAGTAGTCCTACAATTATGTTCTTCCCACTAACTAAGAGGGGCACGTCAAAATGATGGATCCGATTTCAGAAATTTACTCAGTGAAATCTAATGAACTTATGGTATTGTGAGGCATGTGTTACGAAAGGTAAACGTTCAAAGTTTACTTCAAACACATCACATCACAGGTGTTCTATGTGAGTGCCTTGCGTAACCCGGCACATATTAAGCCGATAGTCTATCTCCTGCCAAATCTTTCGTAGCATGTCGCGGTCAATATCAGCAATGGCTGCAGTGATGCGGGCACGCAGGTCATCCAATGTTGTTGGCAGTGGTGGTACGTATACTATTTTTCAACCTATCTTGGCAGCGTTGGGAGTGTTACGGGGTTTAATCCTCTTTGAGAATCTGTTATCTCACTAAAAGAGTAAGTTCCTAACATGAAATGGGATTTCTTAACTAATTATTTTGAAACCAAGAGTGAAATTATTATTTTTATTCAATTTCAAGTACTTGTGAATTTTAAGAAGCATAATTAATGAAAAATACGAAATTTTAAAGATGATTGGACTCGCGCATGCGCGATTTGGCGAGACCCTCTTCCTGCTTCGTTTCCAGTTTTCACGTGTTTTTAACAGTTACTATCACTGATATCTTCAGTCAAGAGCGGATGCGGAATACTGCACAAAGGTAGCTACAGTGACTAGTCGGCCTCGTATTCGCGTAACACTTCTAATGCTGCCAAGTGAGGTTGAAAAATAGTATACACATGATCCTTTACAAAACCCCACAGGAAGAAATCACATGGGGCCAAGCCCACAGAACGATCTCTGTTCTCCAGTCAACGCCATTTTCTTTAACCGCTCGCTGCTGATCCTTAGCGGCAGAAAGTGAAAACACTGCGAGGAAACTGAACTGTTGAAAGTTAACCTTTCGAAGTACATGTCTCACATTACGATACATTCATTAGACATCTGAATCGCGTCCATCATTTTGACTTGCCCTCAGTGGCGGCTCGTCCATAGGCACTGCGGCACCCCCAGTTTCGCTTTCGATATCGATAAAATTCAATATAATGGCCTTTTTTTTCTTTAATGTTATTCTTATACATCTATATTACATGATCCTTAAGCTTAATGTCACAAGCTATTCCCTAGTTCTTGAAAAAATTACAATTTTCTGACGCAGCATCCCCAGAAATTTTAGCTACGAGCCGCCACTTGCCCTGTGATTTATCAGTAAGACGTGAGTGCACATTACATTAGAGGTTTTCTCCGTCAATGTTTATGCACTTCTGGTAGCATATCGGCAGTTTTCATATTAACAAAGAAAACCATTCCAAAGAAAAAAATTTTCATAACGCACTGCCTCTTTCATTTCGTCCAAACGGTAGTTGTCGCTATTATAACTTAGATCTATAACTTTAGACCTAACCAGAAGTGGCCGACATCCGGCGGTAAAAAAAAAAAAAAAAAAAAAAAAAAAAAAAAAAAATCAATCACTCGAAAATAGGATAAATAATGGCTGCCCATATAATCTACTTGTAGGTAGATATTTATAATAAATAAATTTTGAAAAGCGCATACCTTATCTATAGTCTTTTTTTCATATTTTTCCTAACCGTACACGCGATTAATACTTAATATTTCAATTCATGTTAATGTTGTATTAATAACTTTTTTTAATTTTAATAATTTAATATTATATTTAGCGTTAATATTGAAACGGTAAAAGTTGAGTAATAGTGTTTCCCTGTAATATTTCTTGCTTTGTCATTTTTATTATTTCATGCGATGCTTCCAGACATAATTCCCACCTTTTTTAGGCACAATTTCATATATTATTAATATTACATCTAATGTTAATAAAGTTTCAATAAATTAATTTTAATAAATTATATTACATTTAGCGTTAATATTGAAACGGTAAAACGAAAAATTGCGTTTTCCCGTAATATCTTTGCCATGTATTTTGTATTGTTTCATGCTGTGCTTCGAGGCTTAATTTTCCATATTTTTGAGGCACAATTCAATATTTCATATATTCCATTCGAATTTCAAGTATTCATTTTACCTCAAGGAATAATGTTTGGCTCTGAGAATATTTCGCCCTCAGAAACTCATCGGACTTTATCGCCAACATAATTTTTCACAGCCAAGAAGTCCATCCATTTCTCACCGAAAATAACAAAATTTGTCTGTTTTAAAGGTGTATTTTGTAAATAAATTCGAATTTTCACAATGAAATTCTGGGGCAGCTGTTTTATTACCCCCTTCTCAAAGTCGACAGTGACGCCATCTGTCGGTCGGTTGGTTCGCGACTTTCTTATTTTAATTTGACACTCGCATCATCATGTAGTGCCATTTCGGATTGGCTTTGAGCAGCACGTGACACAAGTAACTAATCAACGTGAGCATTCCTTTCATTCTCCCTTCCGCAGTAAGAGGAGAAGATAACTGCTGCTGCCATCCTGTAAAATGAATTTTAGAGCCAGCTACTGCGCTCAGAAATACGCTCTAGGAATTCATGCGGTCTAGGACCATTTTCGAGTAACACAAGCAAGAGTTTCAAGTTGAGATGACAAGGCGTCTGGTGATAGAGTAACAGCGTACTCAAAGTAGTCATACTCTCTCGGTAGCAGGGTCAGTATTCGACTCGATATTAAGCTCCAGACTACTGCGATTAATGGACAACAATTTAAATCAAAAATCAACTTTTCTCAATGAAAAAAGAATTTCTAAACGTTGACAAATGCAAGAATTCATCGACATTAGCCAAGAATTTCTGTGAGCAATTATTTAGCCCTGCAACCTCAGTTCCATCAGAAATCTGTTTAGCAAGGCAAAAGAACTGATTAAGTGGTAAAAATGTTAACATGTTATTTCTAAACAAAAATTTGTAAATTTAACTTTTGTTATACTGCAAAATTACTACCAATTTCGTTGATAGGAACAGTATTATGAACCCTTATCTCACCAAGTATACATAACAGTATATAGAAAATTATTTATTCCAAACATGTATGTGCTTTTACCTCCATACATTTTCTTAACTATATATTTTTTGTTCAAATCACTGGCAACAGAGGAAAAAAAGGGATTTTTTTCAAAACACGCATTTAACCCCGTCATAACGAATTGTTTGTTGTGGCAATTGGACAATTCGTACTAATGAATTAGTACCATTAGAACACGAACCAGTGAACCGATTTGGAAAAAAAAAATTAATATGCATTGTCGTATGTGTATCAAATTTCAGCTCTCTACCTTGTCGGGAATTTGGTTTAATATTGGTTACAAGATTTGACCTAAACAAACTATAACAAACATTGCAAGTTAAATAAAAGCTTTTAAAAATATGAAGCCTTACTGAATAATATGATTTTAAAATTAAAGCTGCAACTTCATGTAGATTGCAAAAGAAACTAAGCGAGAGCAGTAGCGAGAGTGAAGTGAAATCGTTTCGAAAGACCCAAAATGGCCGCCACCGTAATGATTCATGGTATCGTCCAGACCTTGTTTATTAACCTTGGATCCTGAGCAATGCAGCAACGTCATCTATTAACAATACGCGGCACTATAGGCTGCCTTTACACCATGATCTTTTAACATGGTCATCGCCTTCCCCTGAAAATGGGTGCGTTCGGAGAACAGCCACTGGTGAATTTCTAGAGAATCAGAGAATTCTCCGTGAAACACCAGAGAACTCGAGAATTCACCTATGTCTCGAACGCCTCTGTGAATTCTCGTTGATATTGGTGGATTATCCAGTATAGAGAATGTGAGCTCACCTGATCGTCTTTCGGAACATTATTTTCTCAAAATCATATGAATTGTGAGTTAAATGAGCAAATGTGAGACACCCACGGTGAGGGAGAGGAAGAAAAAAATACTCTGCTGTGTTTTGAAATGCAAAGAAAATTTTTTCATTGAAGATTCGTTTTAAATATATAATGAAAAATAAAATAACATGAAATAAATGGTGAAATACTGAAACACTAGTCGTGCGAAATTAAAATGGAAAAAAAGTAATTCAGCAAAATGAAGATAAATTATAATTATGAGCATATCTTGTTCATAAAAAAGCCTATATTAATTTATTTTATCTAAATAAAGTATATATTTTAATAATTTACTTTGTGAGACATTTTAATAATTTAAACATTTTACAGTATATTCCTGTCATTTGCAAATTTTATTACAACTCAATCTGGTTTTAGTTTTACTTTTAATTTGATTGGTCATCGCCATCCAACGTCAATTTCACTTTTTCCCACAGCCAACGAGAGAGAAAAGTGGAAAGAAAAACGAGGAAAAAGTGAATTCTCCATGCAAACCCGAACGCCGTGAATTCACTGATGGTGGTTTCTCGAACGACAAAATGGAAATAGTGGAAAAAGTGGCTGTTCTCTGAACGCAGCCATTGAAGCTAAAGTTTCTAGCTCCCGATAGGGTGAAACTCCATTGAAAAATGGCACTGCAAGTATAATCGGCCCAACTGCGGGAGCTAGAAAATTTAGTTTCATTTTCAGTTTCAATGGACCCGGAATTGAATTGGGCCAGAATTCGATGACATACTACTGCTAACTTCGGCATTCTACAGAAATTTTAAATAAATAATTGATAAACCAACGTGAATGCATTATTTAGGGTGAATACAAAAGTCTGAACCACCCTTTTATTTTTTGAACCGAAGCAGATATGTCAATTTTGATGAATCCAATGAATAGGAAGTTGTGGGTGGCCTATCCCATGGTGCACTTTTCATCATCCCCAATATGCAAATTAGGACACATTCAAAATTTATCTCAAAAACCGTAAGGGATAGAGAAAAAAACCCAATTGCAAATTTGTTGAGCATAAAAAAATAAACAAAACAAAAAAAAAAAAAATCCAAATCGGACCAACCAATCACCCACAATCACGTGGTGAACTGTTTGTAGCTTACAAACAGTCACACTGCATAAGGAAAGCATGTACATTAAATAATATCAGCTAATATTACCACGATCTTTTAATCCCCTGGTCTGTGCACACACGCAAATTCCGTTGTTGTAGTCAGCAATTGGATTGCTGTATTTATGGAAGAAGCGTTTTAGTCTCCTCTATTGCATGAACTTGGCTACATCTCAAACTTAACAATATAATTTAACGATCAACGTAACAAAACTGTCAGCTATTTTAAACAATTACGGGGGAAGTGTCCAACATATTTGAACAACTCACGTATTTATAATGCCTTTCTAAAGGATTATCCGAGCCCAGAAGACTTAGACATAATCTTAGAAGGGGCCCTAATAATTAGATATAGACTTACCAATACAAGAACAGCATTTTGACTTACCAATAGACTGGTTTTTCGAAATGCTAGTATTTTAAATAATTAGATACAAATTTCATCATCATATTTAAATCGGGTTTCATCATATACAAATACATTATTTTTATGTTCTTAAGTTTCAGAGGAAAAAAATACAGAGCAACTCTCGTAAAAAAAAGGCAAAAAAAACAAACAAAAAACAGTGGAGGATATATCAACGTTAACGAATAGAGAAACATGTCACACTTAATGCAGTTAAAGCTTATAAATGATAGCAAGAAAATAATTCCTCTCTCTTCCAAAAAAAAAAACAAGACTAAGTCATTTAGCATTAAATTATAACCACAACAACAGGGACTTTTTATTTTTTAAATTACAATAAATATTTTTTTTTTCTTTCTAAAATGAAACATTAGGAAAACGGCGATGGAATTTCGGGAGCCAGACGCCATTCTGGAGGATAACGACATCAATCAAAGTTGGTTACAGTGTTCGAGTTTCGGCAATTAAGTGTTATCAACTTCCACCAAGCTGGAGTAACAAGCTGAGGCCTTAGAGCAACCAAGAGGGGCGTAAAATTCCATCCTTCTCTCGCTCTACAAAGTACCAACGTTAATTTGCTCCATTTATGAATCTATTTAATGGGACAGTTTTCACCAAGGACCATAAACCTCCGATCGGTGTGAGATTGTCTAGACGAGAGGGTGAAAACAATGGGAACTCTTCCCGCACATGAAGATAATGTCCGAAATATGAATGACACTGTGTAACAGTTGTTAAATTTTAAGAGCCAATTTCCTTATGACACACAGTGTATACGGAACGCTATTTTTCCTTATTGGAACTTGAATTAATATGTTCCATAATATACAAAGCACTCATTCTCCTTTAGCTTTTCTCCAATACTGTCTTATTAAATTTTTCCCCGTTAAAAAACGCGCTCGAAAATAGAGATTTCTATTCACTATATCGAAATAACATATTAAAATACAATGAAAAGAATGTCGGTTACATTATTGTTGCGACCGAGGCCAACGAAAAAGACAGGCCCGGGCACTGAAAATTCACCTGACCATAGTAATCTGAGCAACAATCCAAGTCAAGTTGACATTTCAGTGCCCACGCCTGTCTAGTCGGCTGCGATTGTTTTCTTACGGTTGCAAATAGTTTCCTGCATCGCGGCCTTAGGATTCTAATTATTGAGTGGCAGTAATCAAACTGCACACATTCCAAACATTTTTCCTTTTGTGTTAAACCGGTTACGTATTGAGTAAGCAAACAACTGCTTCAAATCAACCTGTTACCCTAATTCATGATGCAAGAATTTTTGAATTAAATTAAAATACTGAAGCAACTCCATAATTCTTAAGGACAATTCGGAGAACAACAAAATGACACTCTAAGTCTGTAGGAAACTAGAAATAGGATCTACCAATAGGCAGAATCAAAGCCGGCTTAGGTGCATGGGTGATTAGGATGATCTGCACCGATACGAAGAGAAATAAACTCAAATCAAATCCCACTCTGAAATAAGCACAGTTGCTGACCACGAATATTGTCTTTTGTGTTTTAAACAATTTTGGAGGTTTTGGACTACGAACTTTTCTTTTTTTCGAATTTCTTGAAATTCGAAAGGGATATTAACACCAGAGTCTATGTGAAAAGCAGAAAGTAGTTTCTATTTTGCAATGTCCTTTATTTTGAAACGGTATTGAATGCTATTTGTTTATATAAAAAAAAGAAATGAATATTCGAAACTCAACTTCGATTAAATCCTTGGATATCCTATCGCTTTTTAAGGTATTTTCTCGATTAAAGACTTTCAAAAAATTTACACTTGGACAGAGAGTATTTCAACAAAATTGTAATTCAAGTCAGAATCCTCTTACTTGAATTCCTAATATTGTCCGTAAAGTCTTTATTAGACGGATGTGTAAAGAATATAAGAGCATAATTCCATTAGATAAAGACATACACCTAGGAAGGAAGTTTCAAATCCATTACTGCTACTCCTAAGATCTAAAAAATTTTTTTACTTGCGCAACAGCGGATGAAAGCTTCTAGCATACAAACTTATTCATTTCGTTCCTCTTTGCTATGTTAATAGAATAAGTTACATTTTTCGTTTCGTCCTTAAGTCGAAGGGCAGTGCAAACGGCGAAAATTACAAACGAATAAAATTCTTTTTTTTCACCCTCCTCGTCTTCTTCTTTAGTCAACATTTTTCTCTTCTTTTAAAATGAGAAATTTTACGACTGCGTAGAGCGATGACACGAACTACGACAGAGTGAAAATTTTCTTTCTCTTTTAAGTCGTTTCCTTCTCCTACCCGCCCTTTAAACCCTGATGAGTTTCAACGGTCGCCGACTCCAACACTCGGTTTTCCGTCACCGTTTCTCTCACCATCGGTCACAAGAGAGATGGAAAGACTCGCTACCCTTAGTCGGAGGAACCCACGTCTCATGGCAACGTTGTTACGGAACCAAATCACGTTTGAAGACATGTCTCTCTCTGTGGCCTAAGCGGTTTCATTGGACATGGGCTTCTTTTTGGAATGACAAATGAGCCACGGCTCTTGAAAGACAGCCACCGGCACCATCGCTCTGGTGTCGCTCGGGTGGTCGACCAATCGGCGGTGCCGGTCACGTCACCCCCGTCCAGCCGAATTTATAAAAGCAAAAGCTTCCAAAGATCTGCCATTTTTCATTTCAAGATGTCACCCGTTTAAAAGATGTTACTTAGGAAAAAAAATTGTGAAACAAAAATAAGAAAGAGGGGAGAAGGAGAAGGAAAGAAACTTCACTCGAAAATATTAATCATTTCTCTCTCTTGCGCTCTCTCCTGCTTTTTATTTCATTTTTTCCGTCTTTCGTTTAATATTTTTCTCGAACTGAGACAGTACCGGCTTGCCATCTTTTATTCATCTCTCTCTTTTTAACCCGTCTCTTGTTCTTTTAAGCTCACTCAACAATTTTCTTCTTTTAAAATAAAAATATTGAATTAAACTTGAAATGCAATTTTTTATACAGTTCTTTCCATTTTTTCATTGTTATATAAACTTTAGCTGATAGACCATTTTTTAAAGTACATAAACTGCTTACAGCCCTTCTTATTTTTTCTCTCTTGGAGAATAGAAATTTACTTAGAAATGTTTTGAAGTTGTTGTCCTTCTATTCATCTTGCAAACCATTATTCGCTATTTCTTCTTCTTTCTGCATTTTTGATTTATTAAAATTCTACTGAATACTTAATGAACTTAAAAATAACATTCTTTATAAATTGAAAATAACGCCTAAATAAAGACAAGAGAACAAATTCAATAAACAAATAATTTTTCATGAATTCACTCGCGTATTAAAACCTCGACTTGATATACCTCCACCCCACCACATTATGCCAATCCCCCAAAATAATTTTCTTATAAACCGGTTCGTCTTTTTCTAAAGTCAAATTATATCTCCAGTTCATCTATAAATTAATTTTTATTCCCCCTTTATTGTTTCCGTTCGGCTCTCTCCAAAAACTGCATACTTCATTATCCTTCAAATAATTCCTTTCCATATTTTTCATAGCCTTCCCCTCACCCTTTCTCTTTCTCTCTCTAAGGAAAATTTTCCTAAAATTTATGAATCATAAAGTATTCCCTTCCCCTTCCCCCGTCTTAAATCGCGTAACAACTGTACATAACGGCATTTCTTTCGGCCATATACCATCCCCAATGGGCCTCAGAGAAGCAAGGTCATTCAGAGAGACTCCATCAAGATTCAAACACACCCACTCTGCATTTTAAACTTAGTAATTTCAAAAAAATTATGACAGCAATTAATAGGCGATCGATTACCCGAAACAAAAATATAAAAGGAAGATAGCACAAAGATACCTTTCAAGAAAAGATGTTAAACCAAAATCAATGAGATTACGTCACTATACTTATGATATTGCAAAATTAACCTTAGGAAGCAAGCTAAAGAATTACGACTAACTCACTTTAGGAAAACGTCTAACAAAGAAATAAAAAAAAAGCAAAATTTTAGAATGAATAACATCGCACCACGGAAGATACCATTTATGCGAAATTTATCACAGCGTTAAGTATCTAATACACAGGGTGTCCCATAAGTCCGGTCCCATAGGGAATATTGAAACGTTGCAGATGTAGAATACACATAGTTGAATAAAGATATAAACAGTCTTTGTTTCAGGTAGGAAAAGCAATGCGGCTACAAATGTTCAATTGATGCCTCCACTGAGAGTTTCAGATAATGCGTAGTGTGATGCCTCCACACGATATCATAATGCCTCCACACGATATCACAATGCGTAGCTTTTTTAGTGTGATATCGTGTCATGCAGCACTTATGTTGTCTTGGAGATCTCCATGGAGGTATGGTCTCTAATGGACGTGTTTGGGGTTGGCGAAACCCCGGTAAACAATTTTACCCCAACTGGTAAATTCAGTTGTATGGGATTGTTGTTCGTGGACGGGACTCGGGTCGTTGGTAATTCTACCAAAAATCACGAGCTCGTTTTGTACCTGGGCCTTCTGGACAATTCGGCTCAACCAATATTTTGAGAAATGATCGTAGTAGTTCCCAACACGATCGAGCCCTCTGCCACAATATACGACGTGTGCAATCTGAAATTTTGAAAACGAGATGGGATTGTTCAAAAGAGCCTGCTCAGAGTCTTAATCATAACACCTCTGTGATGAATTAGAGCGAAGACAAAGAAAAGGTGGACCGAGTGACTAACGGTCATAATACAGCCATTTCCCCTCAATACATTTTGGTATTTGAATATTTTCGATAAAGCATAATAATTGATTTCTTTTTAATTGGAACCACCAAAGGCAGCTAACGTTACGATCAGTATTGAAATTCAACGGATTCGCACCTTTTGTATTTCCCACCAGAGCTCAATTTATATTTGCGGAGCGGATACATATTTGTCTTTAATTCCCGAGAAACTGAAAAGAAATAAAATACTATTTTGTAAATGGCATGTATGCTAAAAGTTAATTCTATCCTTGCATTAAGTAAACGTTAATATTTCATTGTATCCTCAATATTGCTTTCTTAAAGGAACTAAGTTTTCCAATAATTGCTTTTCTTTGGCTTTCAGTGGTGATACAGACGACATCTAGGAGATGAATTCTGCACTTGTAGACTCTAAAAAGTTATTTTAATATTACAAAATAGTAAATAAGATTTTTTTTTTTGAAAAGTGAAACTAAATTTTAAATTAAGTAGCTCATGATGTTAATTAAGAATTAGGCAGTTTTTGAAAGAAGCTGTTTGATTTTAAGATTAATTCCTTGCAGGGCCAGAGCTTATGCTATCTTTTCTCGGAGTTAGGTAAATGGTAAAGACACAACCCATTATATTCATCCACCCTGTGTGTTGAGCCTAAATGGCTGATAATTTTTGGATACCTCTTTCTTTTTGGAAGGGGTTATTTAAAATTACAAAAATAGAAACATTACTTATGCTTTACTAGATTACGCATATCTTATCATATTACTAAGCAAGATAAGATTTGGAGGCCTATTGAAAATCTTTCATACCGTACCGAATGTGTCGGAATTTTTATGTAGAATTTTACTACTGGTTATTAGGGAAACAAGATAGGAGGAAAAAGGGTTTTATTTCTCAAACCAAGCTTTTATAATGTTTTATTTAGTGGCAACAATAAAGCTTAATTTTGCAACAATAAACAACAACGGATACATTGAACTCTCGCCATAACGAATTGTCCAATTGTCACAACAAACAATTCGTACTAATGAATTAGTACCATTAGAACACGAACCAATGAACCTATTTGAAAAAATTTTTCTTTATCATAAATTGTCATCGATCCTGTTTATGTGTGTCAAGTTTCAGCTCCCTATCTTGTCGGAAACTTGGTTTAATATTAATTACAAGATTTGACCTAAACAAACTAACATTGCAAGTTTAATAAAAGCTTTTAAAAAAAATGGAAAATGTTCTCAATAAATTTATGGCTAGTTTATCAGCTAAGAATAAAAAATATGTTGTATAATCCCAGGCGAGTCGCATAGCTTGTGTCGTGCAAAGCTCGTATCATGATGGAAACTCTACACAGTACTGGCGCGGATCTCTATTGAGGCCCCAGCATTGAATTCCGATGTTACTTGAGGCGGTATTGCATGCCGATCGCGTGAAACGATTTCTGCCAGCCGACGCTCGTTAGGTTCACCCCAGTGTCTTTTTACGGTAACAGTGCTTTCGTAAGTTCGATGCTTTGTCAGGATTCAAACGCTCCTTGAAATGCTCTTTTTCTGCGTTCAATGTCGCTTAAATCGTGACAACCTGCCATTCTCACAGCAGAATCACTTCTAGAAGCTTCTGCAGATGTCTATCGCTTTATATAAGCATTGGTGAACGAAACCTTTGACTAAAGATAATAAATAAGTAATATTCGACTGTGTACGGAAATTAAATTATTCTTTACGACTAAGGATGTGGCGATGGAGAGTATTCTGCATGGGCTCGTCTATACCACTTTTTATGGTACTTGAATGGATTTTGGGGTTCCCTTTGCTAAGATGGGTGCCAATTACAGGACTTGTACGATGGTTGGGGCAAAAGTCATGGCAACTATTTTTTTTCTTGAAGATACCAGTCCGGTTGGAAAATGTGACATATACAGACGAAAGGACAAGGTGTTAACTACATGTATGAACAATGAATAGCACTGAAATATCGTAACACACTAATTTATTACGGTAGTATACAGGACAATATGGCCTTCACGGTTGCTCATCACTGGTTGACACACGTCCTTGCTGAAACTTTCCTACCCACCGTGCTACTGTACGGTATGGTAGGGCTTTATTCCCAAGGGCTTCCACTAATTCACTGTGACATTCCATCGCATTTTTCCCTCGGAGAACGGCTATTTTGATGTAAGCGCGCTGCTCAACACGGGTTACTTCCATCTCGCACGACACTCACCAACTGACTGATTTCACAGACCTCGCTGCGCTACTACCAGCTATCACAGAGCCATCTGTTGTTCTGCATACACACTATGCCTGCAGAACTTCCACACGACACATATACGTTTGTGATCCGTTCACATATCTACAAGAAAAAAAATAGTTGCCATGACTTATGCCCCAACCCTCGTATAATCTGTCTGGTATTTTGAGTCCAGATGCTACCGATATGGAAACTATCTGTTGATTTAAATTTAATACAGGAATCAGCATACTCTTCAACCTATTCAGCTGTTTTGTTGAATAGAGGCGAATTAAGCACTTCGGCTCGATAATGAAACTGACCTAAGCCTTGGATTTAGCATGAAAATGTGTGTAGATTTATGACAAATGAAGACAGGCAAATCATTTTATATTAACGTTTATCTGGAGATATTTGTAGAGACAACTGGATTACAGAGAGTCATAGGGATGAGAAGACCGACTGGCTGCTGTTTAAGACGTTGACTCGGCAAGCTTCACTTGATAAAGCAGATGCCTAATTCATCTAATCGGTGTAGTGTTGTTGGTTGGTTCGTTAGGTTTATGGGCGCGTTAACATGTACGTTATTTTCCCCCCCTTTCACATTGCTAACATCTTTACATAATCCAGAGAGCTCCACATGAATATTCTCCTTTAAGCATTCCGGGGGACAATATCCTCCTTTAAATTTCACATTATACAAAATATAATGTGATATAAGTATACAAATTATATAAATATATAAAATATAAGTATACAAATTATATCGGAATATTAAGAAGAGTTTCCTTACAGTATTATCAATACGCGAAAATCAGAAATGAAACTTCTGTAATTATTTCAGGAATAAATTAGGACAAATAAAGCAACTGAATGAGCTTCCTAGTCTCCTCCTTTTTCCTAGATTCTGCAACTTACGCTATAAGGAGCGGTGTATGTACACATGTTGATAACGACGGACGGCGGGGGGGGGGGGTAAGTAAATAAAGCAGTCTCCGGATTATTATAGTTGAGCAACTGCACACAAATCACAATCATTGCGGTGAAAGTTACCCACCGATTCAATTGGTGTCTCCCGTCGTTACGAAACTGTAGGCGACTAGAAAGATCTTTGGAGTGATGAGTCACGCTTTTCACTCTTCCATTCTGATGAACGCGCCTGGATTTGGTGACAACCCAGCGAAAGATTTTTCTCCGAGGGTGATCATCTTACTGTTAAGATGGGGTCGTTTTTAATGGAGAAGTTTCGAGTCTCTTGGTCATTCTACCATAAGCATGAACCATGGAGTGCACCTAAGCGTTCCGGACAAATTCGGCTCAGTCAACAATGCAGTAATATTATGAGAATGTGCGTAGCCTTTTCCATAACGTTCGAGCCCTCTGCCACAATGCATGACGTGTGCAGTCTGGTTTATTGAAAATGAGATGGAATGTTCAAATAGCCTGCTCAGCTTCCTAATCGTAATGTCATAAAACATCTCTAGGATGAATTGGAGCGAAGGATACGAGATTGAACTTTCGTCTTCGCTTTCATCTATGGCAACAGCTTTTCAATACGAATGGATAATCATTTCTGTCGAGACCTACTCTTTTAATGTATGCCTCGACGGGATACAAACAAAAGGCGGACCGAGTAAATAATGTTTATAATACAGCCATTTTCCTCGCAACACATTCTGGTATCCAAATATAAGGGTCGTACAAATGAAAACGAAAATTATTTATTTTCTCCTAAGTGTATACAAGGAATTTAAAAATACTCTCCAAATGCGTTAAGGAATTTATCCCACTGTGCAACAAGGCGTGTAATTCCTTTATGGAAGAAGTCTTTCGGTTGCGTATGGAACCATTCCAAAACCTCTTCCTTCACTTCATCGTCCGACTGAAACCTGCGGCCTTTCAGATTTTTCTTGAGATCCCCAAACACGTGAAAGTCACATGGGGATAAGTCAGGGCTGTAAAGTGGATGCTGCATTGCTTCCCAGTTGAACTTTTTGATGACGTCTACCGTTGCTTTCGAGGTGTGAGGACGCGCGTTGTCGTGGAAAAGAAGCACTCCTTCTGTAAGAAGTACAGGACGCTTGCATTTGATGATCGCGCGCAGTGCCTTCAATGTTTCCCCATATCGTGCTGCGTTAATTGTGGTGCCTTTTTCAAGAAAGTCCAGTAAAATCGGGCCTTTGCGATCAAAAAACACGGCCAACATCACCGTCCCCGGGCTATTTGCGATAACTGCTCTCTGTTCCTGTTTCGTTGACTCCATTTTGTTGTTTGGACGAAGCGATCACTCGCAGAGCTTCGAAGCGCGAGCTGTCGTTCTTTCTCCAGTTCGCAATTGTTGAAAACAAAAACTTACGATCCTACACGTCGTCTTTTTTCCCCCACACAAATTTTCGTTTTCATTTGTACGACCCTTATATTTTCGATAAAGTATAGACATAGCTTTCTTTTTTTAATTGGACCCACCAAAGGTAGCTCACGTTATGATCAGTATGGGGATTCGGGCGGTTCGCACCATTTACAGAAAACTGCACTGCTGAGCGGATATAAATTTGACTTTAATTCTTTAAAAACGGAAAATAATAAAAAATAATCTTCCATAAGCGACCAGTATGTTAAAAGGTGATTTTATTCTTGCATTAAGTAGACGTTAATATTTCACTGAACCCTCAAAACTGCATCCTTTACGGAAGTACGTTTTCCCACAATAACTTTTCTTTGGCTTTCACTGATGATACAAACGAATCTAGATGATGACTCTGCACTTCCAAACTCTAGAAATTTTATTAATAAAATAGTAAATAATAAGAAAATTTTTTAAAAAGTTAAATTTTTAATTAAGCAGTTCAAGATGCTAATTAAGAAGTAGGCAGATTCCAAAAGAAGGAATTTCATTTTATGACGAATTCCTTGCAGAGCCAAAGTTTATGCTGTCTTGGCTCCTAGGTAGGCGATTTCATAATGGCACAACTATTTATTCATCCACCCGCATATCTGTGTGTCGAGCCTAGAAGAGTGATAATTATAATTTATAATTACGCATTATAATTTTTGGAAACCTCTTTCACAACAGGCTACTTATAATTACAAAAATATAAATATTAATTATGCTTATCTAAAAGGTTCACATTTCATCATCTTAACCAAGCCTGATAAGATATGGAGGCCTGTTTAAAATATTTTATACCGAATGTGTCGGGATTTTATGTAGAATTTTACTACTGGTTATTCGGGGGGGAAAAATAGAAAAATGTTCGCAATACAGTTATTCCAGCTAATCCGTTAAGAATTAGAAGTACGATGAAATTGCTATAAAAGTTGGTACACCAGTCTAAAATTTTCCCCCCCCCCCGCCCACGAATTCAACGAGCTTAGGAGCGTATTTTGTAGGCAGCGAACCTTCCGAGTGATCTACAATTCCGTTATATTCCGACATGTTAGATTTTTAGATTCACAACACTCTGCTTGACATCCCTGGTTTGTTTGATAATCATGAGATTTGGTTACTTAACTGACCATGGCATGAGCCAAGATTAGTGTCCCTCTAACCATTTGAGTGGCCGCGCATTATCCTGTTGGAAAAGGCCAAATCGTCAGAATTAACGCAAGACATGAATAGACGTAATAAGTCAGAAAGAATGCACAACAGTGTTCACGTGTCGGAGACATTTTGCACAAGTACCAGGGGTTCCAATAATCATGCTCCATATCATTACGGAGCAGTCACAGGCCTTTGTTTTCATGCGTGGTCCCTAGCTTCTTGAGGTTTTCTCCGCAGACAAATCCTTCCATCAACCTGAAACAGTCGTTAACGCGATGCGTCACCGAGCGTTCAGTAGCAGTGTTTGGGTTACGGCTTCTAACGCCCATGTCGCGGAGGAAGCGCTGCGCAATAGTGGCTCTCTTGTTTAATCAGGGCCACCAAAAAGTAGTTAACGTTATGATCAATATTGGGATTCAGCCGGTTCGCACCTGTTATGTCGCATATTGCACCAGCATATCTACAGAGCGGATACAAAATTGTCTTTAATTCTCGAAGAACGAAAAAATAATAATTAAAAAAAATAATCTTTTGTAAACGACCCATGTTAAGAACTAATTCTAATCTTTTTTTTTTAAGAAAACGTTTTTATTGAATCCTCAACATTGCTTCTTTAAAAGAACAATGTTTCCCACAATTGCTTTTCTCTGGCTTTCAGTGGTGATACAAACGACATCTAGGAGATGACTTCTGTACTTCTAAACTTAGTATCCAGTAGGTCGTGCTTGAAGTTAAATTGGTATTACAAAATAGTAAATAATAAGAAAATGTCTTAGAAAAGTAAAATTGAATCTTTAATTATCAGGTGATTCCTGATGCAAATTAATAAGTAGAATTCAAAAGAGGCTATTAGATTTTATGGTGACTCTCTTGCAAGCCCAGATCTTATGCAGTCTTCGCTCGTATCTGGGTAAATGGTAAATGGCCCGATTATTTATCAGCCTGATTAAACATCGAAATCTGCAGGCTGATAATTTCTAGAATACCTTCTGTTAGAAGAGATTTGATACGCTCCCATCTTTCGTATCTAGCTCTATGATAACACGGTCATATGGTCCTGCATAGAAAGCAGAATTTTTTGAAAAACCTCTCTTTTTTCAAGAGGTTACATATAAATACAAAAATAGCACTATTATTTTTTTTCTTTACTAGATTTTTTTATCTTGTCGTATTATCAAAATTGATACGATATGGAGGCGTATTTAAAAACATTTCGTAACGATTGTGCCGTGGCCTGGTGGGCTTTCACTGAAAGCATAACTTCAGTGAAGTTAAGCAACATCAGGCATGGCTAGTGACTGGATGGGCGACTCATCAGTGACTCCCGTTGTTCACCCCCCCCCCCCCCCCCCCGCGGCTGCTGTGACCATCATACAGCAGTCGTTAATCCAGGTCTATCCAGAGACCCAACTCGTTGGCCTCAGGCCATACAGGCTCTGGATGGACGTATTAGATTACAATGAATAATAATAATAAAAGTAATAGCGAGCTTATCAGTTATGACTCAAAAGTAGTTATCGGCTTGCACAATTTTTCCGGCATTTGCGATCCAAATTCTACTGAAAAGAAAACTGCCTGTTGATTTTAACTAAATAACCTGTCCACTCAAAGAGAACATAATAATATATCTGAAGAAAGGCATACTCCCTGGTTCGAGTCTAGGTCGGGGAATTTTTCCTTCCCTTTCGATTTGTAATTAATCTGTCCACTGTTCAACGTAGTGAGCTAATCAGATGACCTTCTGAACATCGATTTAAGTACATCTTCATGACATCTAGGAGACTTCTAGTTTGGACTTCCAAACTCCAGAAGTTATTAGATTGGAAAGAAAGTTCCCGCACAATGTTCATTAATGACAAATTACACGGGAACAATGCGGATAAAGGCACATACCAATCTGCAATGTATTCATAGTTACTGTCGAACACCTGCTGCAGATGAAAGATAACATCAGTCACTTCAGGACGTTTTTCTGCAATTGCGTCTGCCACACGTTGCAGTTGTTCACAGTAGATGTGGGCGTTGATGATCTGATTGCGTGGCATTTCCCAGTGAATCACGCCCCTCACATCCCACCATACACAAACGGCCTTTTCCTGCGTGAAATATTCGAGTACAGACACCATTTCACATCTGCAAAGACCACTCAGTGACTGACCAGTGTTCAGCCAATCAAAACTACGCTTGTTGGGCAGGAGTGTCTTGCTGGGGCATCTTTCAAAGTGTGGATAGTGCCTCCACCTCTGCAAGGAAACAACGATTCTATTAGGCGTCATTGCATGCGCTTACATACACTTCCATCGCCACGGATTCGAATTTAGACTGACTGTGCGGAAACTTTCTTTCCAACCCACTATATTAATATTGTAAAATAATAAATAATAAAATTGTTTCGAAAAGTGAAATTAAATTTTTAATTAAGAGTTCATGATGCTAGTGATTAAGAAGTAGGCAGATTTCGAAAGAAGCCATTTGAATTTATGACAGGGGCATAACCAAAATAAACAAACACAAAATTAGTTAAAAGAAATGACAATTCTGTAATTGGTGCGGAATAATGGAAGAGAGCTATTCTCAATAATTCGATGGAAATCTTCCTTTCAGGAAGGTAGTACTTGTATTGTTTGTTGAAAAGAGTTCCGAGAATTTCATTTTTTTTTTTTACCTACCTTCTCGAAAATGACAGTGATTAGTACTGGCACAATCTTTCAACCTCCCTGGAATCTGTGTTGGACCACCAAGGCTGATAATTTTTGGAAACTTCTTTTACAACAGGTTATTTATAATTACAAAAATAGAAATTTTACTTACGATTTGAGATTGTAGGCGACTAGAAAGATGTTCTTTGGCGTGATGAGTGTTTCGGTTCAATGTACATGTATATCTCGACTAGTAAACGGTATTCATAATACAACCACTTCCCCCCAACACATTCTGATATCCGAATATGCTCGATATAGTATAGAAATTACTTTCTTTTTTTACTTTTCTTAACACTATGATCAGTATTAAGATTCACACTGTCATTTCGCACCAGAGCTCAATTTATAACTGCTGAACGGATATAAATTTGGCTTTAATTCTCGAAAAACGGAAATAATAAAACAACAATAATAATAATAATAATAATAATAATAATAATAATAATAATAATAATAAAAGCAAATTCTTTTCTTTCTTTTTATGTCTAATATTAAGTAAACGTTAATATTTCATTGAATCCTCAATACTGCCTCCTTTACGGAAATAAGTTTTCCAACAATTGGTTCTTTCAGCGGCAATTCAAACGACATCTAAGAGAATTCTGCACTTCCAAACTCTATAAGTCATATTAATATTATAAAATACTAAATAATAAGAAACTTTTTTGAAAAGTGAAATTAAATTTTTAATTAAGTAGCTCATGATGCTAATTAAGAAGTACGCAGATTTCGAAGGAAGCCTTTCATTTCATGACTAATTCCTTGCAGGACCAGAGCTTATGCTATCTTATCTCGGAGGTAGGCGATTGGTAATGGCATAACTTAATAATATTCATCCACCCGAATACCTGTGTGTCGAGCCTAGAAGGCTGAAATTTTTGGAAACCTCTTTCTTTTTGAAAGAGGTTATTTATAATACAAAAATAGAAATGTTACTTATGCTTTACTAGAAGGTGCTTATCTTATCAAGAACCTTAAGATACGCAGGCCTATTCAAAATCTTCCATAACGAATATGTTGGGATTACCGGGAATAAATGGCGAAACTAGTTGGTAACTCTGTTGTCTCTCTGTTATACTGTAAGGTCACTACCAATTTCGTTGATAGGAACAGTATTATGAACCCTTCTCTCACTGATAAAAAAAAATGACCTGTGGTATACGCTTATTATTGCCCTGCCGTAAGGAAACATTAATAAATTCCCTGTGCACCGTTCCCTTGGTTACTTTTATTTCTTATTAGTAATGCAAGGGACATCTAGATGGCTCTTACATTTCCAAAAATCAAATATTGGAAGTTGTATTAACAGTATAGCGAAAAAAATGAAAAACGTCACAGTTAAAAGAAAGTAACAGTTTTAATTAATATATATCTCGTGGATTTTCATTAATTAGTAGTTAGATTTCCAAAGAAACTATTTATTTTATAAGAATTTCCTTGCAAGCTCAAATCTCCTGCTGAAATGGCTCCTATAGAGGTCGCTGGAAATGAGCAGCTGGAGTTAATCAAGCCTTCTTTCAAAAAACGATCCATAATGTTTCTTGATTATTATCCCTTCCACGGTAATGGGGAATTTTTGTAACCTCTTTTTTTAAGGTTTTAATTCAACGACGCGTTGAAGACAACCCCTTTTTAAAGGGGTAATTTTTAAATACAAAGTTAAAATAAAATAGAACTATTGTCTCTACTCTGATAGAAAAATGCATATCATGTTACCAAACATGATAAGATATGGAGGCATATTTAAAACCTTTCGTACCTACTGTGCAGAAATCTTCATACAAAGAAATACGGAAAAAAATTTTTCAATTAAAGTGATACCAATTTTATCAGCTAGTACTTTTGAAACCTTACATAATCTTCCTGGTATTTGTGTCCAAATTCTATTGATAAGAAAATTGATCGTTGATTTAAAATTCAATAAAGGAACCACTTCACTCTTCAACTAATTCACTATTCAGCTAATCAGATGATCTCCGGAGCGGCGATTTAAATATATCTGCTTTAGAATGAAATGGGTCCAGCGGAAGGGTTACCATGCAAATGAGTGCAAACTATTCCATTTCGATGTTTATCTAGAGATACTCAAAAGAGATATTTTGATAGGACGCAGTCACGGATATGAGAATGATGGGCCGTTGTTTTCAAACATACAGACATTGCCTTGGCAGACATACAGACTAGTTTTCATTTGATAAGGTAGACGATTGTCCAGTACGAGGTGTTCCAACATTTAAATAATAATGAATTTTATAACTTTCAGAATATAAAATAAATAAATAAGTAAATGTACCAGCTTTAAGATTTCTTTCTTTTAGATTCTGTATCTATTTGTTAGGGACAGCACTGTTAATACTTCAGCTACGATTAAAGAATATTATTGTCTCGATCATTTGTACTATTTTTGTCGATAATAAAGTTTCCATTTTACTGCCGAGACAAGCGAGTATGAAAAATTTCATCACGGCCCAAGCCCAAATTTAAAAATCAAATCCATTTCAAAATGCGAAGAAAGCCCTACTTAAGAGGATCTTATCAATGGCGCGTGACCTGTCGTCGTTTTAATCGAAGGACAAAGGCAGGAAATTGGCTCGAAGAAAAGACTCGACATGGAGAAGACAACCGCTTTTGCCATCTGGTGAGCCGATGCGAAAACACAGTCGCCTCCTCAACGACCCAAGGAGACAAAGATGCCAACGAGTTCTAAAAATACTGGGAGACAGCGTTTTTAAAAGATTCCTGCCCTTCGTCTTTTCCGTTCCCTTGCTCCCTTTCATCGCTGTTTGCATAACAAACTTTACTCGTCAAGCAGCAAATGGCAAAGTTGGGCGACACACGCACGTACACACACAATCCTTTATTAAACGCACATTTCCGTGCCTGATTAATTCTAAAAGGATGCAAACAAGAGCTGCTGGTAACGAAGGAGTGACGGAAAAAATAATTAAATTCAAATTCAGACCAATCAAGACACTTATGCTCTCTAAGACTGTTAAAGATGACATCCAATGAGTTCCTTGCAGTAAATTGCGATGTGAATTCCCAAGCCTATCAACAAAGGCTTTATGGGATACGAAAAAGGAGGGAAAGAGCATAATTAAGGTTTTAAAAATCGTGTTTTCTGCATGGTTGGGTTTTGGATAACCAGACCCCGAGTAAAATGGGTAGCGACCTGTTATTACGTTGTCCCTTTCTGTCTTGAGCTTTTTTGTGGCCTTTCCAGACAATTTATTGGTTTTGTCTACAATACTGTTTTTCTCAGTCATAATTGAAATGTTGAAATAAAACAGTCTACTTCAAAAACACGTTTACGCTTAATTAGGACTGACCTTTTTTTTTTTTAACAAACTTAACGATTAAGAAATTTAAACATGTTAGCAAAATGGATGGACTTTTCTAAGCTCCACACCGTTCTCAGTTCAATTTCAATAAAAGAAAAAACTTAAGTGTTAGAATTTCTCTGAAGCACCCGGTAAACGTTTTTTGATAAAATCGTTACCCTCAATTCTCCTGAAGGACTTTCTGCCTTAAGCTACACAAGTTTATGCCAACTTTAAACTTGAATAATTTCTAAAAAATTACAAACGAGTAGGAAGGTTTCTCATTTTCATAACGTCAAAAATATTCACTAAAGCTAAAAAGAAATGTGACGTTAATTGCCGCTGAAAAGTTTTTTGTTTGAAACGAGAGCTCATTTCATAGACAAAATGAATTTTTCTGCTGGAGACTTGATCGATATAACCAGACACATTTCAAAACTAAAAGCAATTAGTTTTCAAAAATAAATCAAAAACCTCTTAACTATAAAATGTCAAAAGGTCAAGCTTCCATTTCTATATATTTTGCATTAATAGGGTTCAGGGACATCATCAGACTTCTACAATCTGCTATAAAAATTTGCAGACATTAATGGCGATATCACTACTGCTTTCCTTGTTAATAACAGTGTGATATTGCTGAGATAAGAAGCACTTAGTTATAACAATGTCAATCTAGTATTGATAAGGATAACTCGGTTGAAAAAGCTACACAGTCGACGAAAGAGATCAGCCCCGGCACTGAAAACTCACTTGACCATAGTAGGCAGAGCAACAATCCAACCTTTCTTGTTTACAACAAACGAAAAAAAAACGCGACTGTTAAAATCCAAGATGGAGACAATGAAGATTACATTGTTGCTCTGCATACTTTGGTCATATGACTTTTCAGTTCGGTGGCAACACCACCTAGACAGAAGGCCTGCGCACAGAAATGTCATAAATTGTTACATCATCATCAAACGGCCAAATTTAGAGCTTATTATTGGTAGAAATGCCATTAACAATAGCCGTTTTAGTGTAATTTAACAATGTATGACGTTTCTTGCGCAGGCCTTCTGTCTAGGTGGTATTGGCAGTGGCCTCTCTCTCTCTCCTCAGCTACGAAAAACTGAGAAGGAACTTCAAATTCAATCCTAATAATAGTCTAACATGGTTATAATCGATTTTTCTACTGGAACAATGAAACTACTGATGATATAAATCCTTAGTCGTGTTCGAAAATTACAAAAGCTTATTGTTGCAATTATAAATAAGTAACATCTAAACATGAAACAACAATTTAATTAGACATGCTCAATATTACTAACGGCCAGTTACTGTAATGCGAGGCGATTCAAAATGTCCGTAGCAGATTTCAAAATGCTGTATTTACATTTAAAATAAGTATACAAAGATGCAATAAAGTACAAAATATTTGTCCTATCTTCAGGTTTCCTACAGACTTCCTAGGACTGCGACGAAAACTCGGCTGAACACGCACGATATTTTCATCATAGGTTTGGTTTGGTTTGGTTTAGTTGGTATTAACTACTATGGTCATTTCAGGACGACGTCATAGGGGCCTCGCAAGGGTTCTTTAACGTGCAGCCGGCAAACGACTACACGGGACCAACGGCTTTTCTTCCCTTCCGAAGGAAGTGCGTGATCTCAGGATTTCCCCCTGAAAAATCCTCGTCGTCCTCGGGCATCAGAGGCGATCACGCAACCACTGAGCCAACGAGGCCGATGGAGACCAAGTGATCTACGTGATATTTAGGTATGTAAAAGAGTGAAATTCGATATGCAGATTACTCGAAGCAAGATCTACATTGCTATGAAGTTTGGGCCAAATCGTCCCAATGGGGTCGGAGTTGTGGGGATGGCAGTCACTTGGTCTTTAGAATTATGGCAACATATGGAATGTGATATTGAGCTATATGAAATAAAACATCAAATTTTCAAAAACTACTGAGTTCAAAAATTCACCACTGAGCCACCGAGGACGATTTTTCGATTCATCATAGGTACGGTGCGTTTCCGATTACACAAACAACCTGTAACTGGGAAGGTTTGATGCTATTTTCTAAAGCTCTTCGGTTATCGCTGACTCGCACTTATTGAAGAACCCAAACGCATTATCGAAAACAACCAATCCGAGGAGACCTCTACCGGCAACTCCAATAAACTTGACGATCCCCTCTTTTCAATGGTAGAGCACTTTGAAATCGGGTATGGATTTTTGAATCAACCTATATATACGGATAACACTGATTTTTATTACTATTTCGCTAGCCAGGCAGTAATTAACATTTGTTGGGCTTGTTCTAAGTATCTAATTGCTCTTGTAGACATGAATTTGCCCACAAATATTCCATATTTACCCAGAATGCATTCAGAGCAACATTACTGTGGTCTGTTCAAGTGACTTACAACATTTAATTACCTTTCGGATTCGCACCTATTCCACTTGTATAATGTTGTTGTTTTTTTCATTTCTAGAAGAACTTTTTTTTTCTTTTATTCATAGTATTGTTTAAATATAAAAGATCTTAAATATATAATGCACTTTCCTCCGAGCTTTAAATGTTAAAATTCAACCGTAAAACGTAGAGAACCGTAAAAAAATCCAAAAAAGACCACAGTAACAAACGGCCTTCCGTTTATGTGTAAGAAAACGTTTCAGAATGCATACAAATCGTTTACGAATCAAGGATAGAAATGACAATTTTGAGGAGGATGAAATTCTGAAGAGGAATAAAAGACTGGGGAAAGAAACGACCGAGAGAAAGAAAGAAATGGAGAGTGGAGGAGAAGAAGAAGAAAAGTTGAGAGAGGGAGAGAAATAGTGAATGAGTGACTGAAGGAGAGAATGCGCTGGAGAACGGCGTAGCAAATGAATAAATCAAAGTTAATAGCTGCTATTCCAGTGTCACCGTTAGGTGGTGCGCTGCCTTCGGCGGCCATGATCGCTCTTGGCCCGCCCTCTGTCAGGCGACGAGCGGAGAACCTCGGTCTCGTCGAATGCCGTCATAAATTGCTCGCCTGGCTGCTTTCTCCGTCGTTGCCATGGCGAGCTGAGGGATTTAGTGGAGAGGTGGGCAGCACTAGAAGGAGGTGGGGGGGGGGGGGCATAGATTCTTTTACCCCCCCCCCTTCTGCTTAAAGCCCCCACCACCACCACCACCCCCTCACCCCTTTCTACGGGCGATCCCATCTTCTCCTCATCTTTATTCCGTGTGGATGCGCCGATTGTTTGGTCAGATGGAACGTAACAAGGTTACTAAACTTTCGTCGAAACGGTTCCACGACTCTCCCATCATTTCTAAAAGAGAAAACGCTCGAGACAATTATTATTTAATGACTTCTTCAGTTAATAGTCGGCGAATGGAAAATGCTACACCCCCTTCACTACCCCCTCCCCGTTCCTCCTCTTTTCTCTCTCGACTGATTCATGAGTGCTTAAAGTAACACTGATTGCAGTCATCGGAGGAAATGAATCCTGGTCGGAAGAAGAGGGGGTTTCCCCTCCTCCCCCTAAACCCACGTGACATTCCTCCTCCTCCTCCTCCTTCTCCTCTTTCCAATGTCCTCACTGTTTAAACCAATTTCGTGCGTAGTTAATTTTTAGAGATTAGCTGAAGTTTGTCGAACGACTTGTTATGTTTACATTCAAAGGCAGATCGCTATTTCTTTCCTCTTCTCCTACAGAGTCCTCCTGAAAGAACACGCCGGTTTAATTTTATGTAATTACCAAATTAATTACCTCGTTACATTATTGCAAACATCATTCCATTTAATGCCCCTGACTTCACCACTCATTCAGAGACCAAAATTGCGCAAAAAAAAAGACCGTTTAATCTATATTTCAAGACATACATCTCTGGAAATGTGTTTACAATAGACGCCAGAGTTTAAAAGGGCATCTCTAAGGGAGGGGCTCGATTATTTTGCTGGTTTATGTCACAAGATCAGATTCACTTAGTATGTCACCACTCTAAATAATGAAATGCCAATAGACTTGAAGAAAAAAAGGAAAATATATATTAATTAAGATAAATAAATAAACACTCCTACGTTTATAAAAAAAGGAAAAACTCCTTTAAAAGATAAGATTGTGTGATCTTTTCATAAGAATAACTAAACGACCGCTATTTCAAATTTATTGGAACACAGCGTACATATAAACCATACACATGTCACTTGCATGAAGTACATGATGTGGATGTATGTACACTCGTCTGGTAAATGTTGCTAACTTGCATCATGGAAGGTAATGTCTTCAATGAAAACATTCCCTAGACCATGAAAGAACCGCCACCATCCGGTAATGTTGAAACAGGATGTGTTCATCGACGTTACACTGAAACGGGCATCACAGTGTTTAGTCCTTATCCGTTAACAACCATCAACGTAGTGATGGACTCCAGGCCAATGCAGTCCTTATCCGTATTGGCTGTTACTGGCAAAACAGGACAATGTTCGACTCATAATGCGTTCTGAAGTTTTCCTCTATCACGTGTTGCTCGACTAACATGCAATATATTAGAAGTTACCCGATGCAATGCTCCTGCAATGCGAAGACATGATTGCTAGTCACTGGTCTCTAATCGATGCTGTTCACTCTTCTACTGGAGTGTACATGGTAGTATGGTCATTAATACAAGTAACAGCAGTAGAAATCTTAATGAAAAGCTTAAAAATGATCTTTTCGCCTCAGCGAGTTGAAAAAAGGACGCAAAGAGACATTGAGCTAATTTCCTAGCTGCAGAATGTAAGGATAAAAAGAATGATTAATGAAAATAAAGAGATTTCACCCTTTTAATTTATTACAGAACAACGTGTAAGGTTTCAGTGAATAGGAAATTTCTCATTTTATATCTGTGCTTGAAGCGTATGCCTTGTTATGCGTGGAGTTGTTATTGTGAAACAGCAACTGTGGCCTACTGTGACATGCTGAATCGGTTTGTAATCGCACAACGAGATAAAACTCGAGGTACTGTGACCGCCAGAACGTTGTCTGGCCTTATCTGAATGAACATCTGCCTCACTGCTGGACTGGCCGTGATACTGCCAATGACATGTTATTTTGCAATTAGTCATCTGACCCTAGGATTTCTTTTATAGAGCATTGAAGAATGATGTTTATGTTTACCTACGTCACACAATATGCCTGACTTACAAAGGCAAATTCTTGCTGTCATTGAATTCACTGATGTGGACTTGTTGACCCGTGTATGGCAAAAATTAGTCCATCATGTGACAAGCTTGTGATTCTCGTAGGTAAATTTTAAGTTTTCCTATTCATTACCCTGAAATGAGTTGGTGCACTCATTTGTAAGCTCCGTGAAGTTTATCAAGATTTGCTGCTCCGCAAAAAAATTCCGCAGTCCTAACTGTCCGATGAGCAGGAGCTTTATCCTCGGGCCACAACAAACCTCGAAGTTCAGATTTTGTGGAACACACTTTGTCACATACCATTCTCAGTGATAGTTTTGCTAGTTTGCAGGTGAATGGTTGCTCCAGCACTTCGAACTCTTTGGTTTTTTCGGTGGAGGGTCTCCTTTGTGTACCCAAACCTTTGAGTTCTCTTTAGAGTCATTCAGATAAAAACCTGCTAAGATGCTGAACACTGATCGTGATTCGCCGTAGTCGAATCTTTTGAGCATTTCATGGCACCACTTCACTCTTTCCTCTTTTTTCCTCCGAACCTCAACACATGGGATATCTATCTATCTCGCACTTAGTTTCTTAGTTAAAGAAGAACTCGAAAAATGGTGTTGACTGCTGTTGTGAAGGGGCTTCTCTAGCTGCTGGTAAATGATACGCGGGTCTGCCTTTACCATGTTCTCTGCGCGGCGAATGTTTTCCGGAGTGAATGCATCAGGAGGACATCCACTGCGGGGATCGTCTTTCAGACACTTTTAGTTTGTGAGACATGTTTTCGATGGAGAATGTCTGGAAAAGTTTCTTACAAAGTTTCATTGCACTCATTTGATTTTGGCTCTTTTTATAGTCGTAGAAAATTACGCCTCTCTTGAAATCTCCATTATGAATTGCTCCTGTAGTCCGACAGCGCTCACTTCAACCCACTTCGAGTTCAAACGAATATCTGCATGACAATGAAATTCGGGCAGACGCCATGTAAGAATGTCTGCAAGTGCCACGGAGCATGTATACCGATTGCTCAGCTACAAATTTCTGCAGTGGCCGTCGTATACCATCATAACGATAAAGATATCAGTTCAGGATTTTAGATATCTTAACAGATGTACTACGTATGTATAAAATATTTAAACGAAGTCATCTTTCAATGGTTAAATCCATGAAGACATCTTTGAAGTTCTCCTTTTTTCTTTCAATCACTTAGGTCTTTACATGTAACACAAAATCTTATTAACGGAAAGATATAAAATTCTAAAGTTAGCTGAAAGATAAAATTCAGTTCTCGGATTTTTTTTATAAACATCTTGACCTGGCTCAAAATTTTCTAAACAGAATTTCTAAATATCAGAGTCTTGCCAAATCAATCTGTTACTCTTCAAGATTCACTTGTAGCAGAATTTAATCAACAACTGTAGGCGTCTAAAAACTGTTAACGAATAACGTGTACTTGAAAAATTCACCATAACAATAACTTCCAAATACACACATCAAATTTTAAATTTGAATAATAAATGACCTCATCGTGGTAGACAATTACTATTAAACCAAGCTCGACTGTGAAATTCCAGTTGAAAAAGTTCAACACTGCTGTAATTTTCCATCTTTCGAAACTGCTTCCATCTCAGACTTCAACATTAGGAGTTCCCTTTGAACTTAGGTAATTATATACAATTAAACGTGGAAAGACTTTTCAGAAATGCCCTACAGGTTAGAAAATGGTACACTTATTTTGCGCCGTAATTTCTTCCCTTCCATAACATCATTTAACAATGTTTCCTACCAAATCTTAGAGTTTTTAAAACTCATCCTTCTTCGGTCGTCGTTGGATGTTTTTAGTAAACAAAGGTTTCTCCTTAACGACCGCAGAGGGAAGTAAACTTTTCCAATAATTGTGTCTCATTACGAAGAGACGTGCAAACAATGTTTACCAACAAATGAGAGCTCATAAACTCACGTCGTAGCAGGGGGGAGGAGGGGGAATAACATTTCTTGTACGATAATTAGCAGCTGAACAAACTAGGTGGGCGCTAAATGAATAATTTCTTTATGTAGTTGTAGCCCAGAAGCATTGGTTTCATTTCATAGTCTTTCAATTAGTCATAAAAAGAATAAGAAATCTTCATTCACTTTAATTAGCCGATTTAGGTCTCATTAACTGCGTGACGACTTTGCGCCCGTTAAACGAGATTACAATTTTCATTATTTTGATTACATTTTCATCAGCTTAATTCAACCTAAGGATACACAAAAATCGAGTCTCTTTAAAAAATTCTTTTGGAATTGTTAAATAAAAATTGCCTCCATTTTTATAGTCACCATTTTATGGAAACTCTTTAATAAAAAAGATCAATTCCATAATCTTCATATCCGTTCCTTTGTCAATTTCCTTACGTTTCTTAAACCTGTAATCAACACGATTATAAGATCACTGAATAATTGAATCTTAATTCCCAGATATTATAGATATAAATGTATTCGTCTGCTGTTTTAAAATCAATTTTATTCAAAAAATAAAGGAGTCTTCGAAAATGATCGCCATAAAAAGAAAAATTTCAAATATTTTACGCCACGTATAAAGTCAATACAAGGAAAACACGTTAAAACTCAACACATAAAAACGAACAGCTTTCAAAAACACTTGAGAAATTGAAACCTTCAGTATGAAATACAGCCGCTACTTCCGAGATAGATTAATTCTTCAAGCAAGCCATTCATGATATCGTAATGTCAGTCGTTATCCCCAAACATTTATCTTATATAGAGAGATATCTTGGAGATCGAGACGAGTCTCTTTTCTTTTTGTTTCTTTTTTTTATCAGTCTACCTCCCGACGGTTCATGCATTCAGTCTCCGCTGGGGCCAGTGCAACAAACTTTGCATGGTCGATTTCATCCAAGAAAAAGACCGTAGAAGGCATGAAAAAGCGATTCAACGAGCAAAATTGGGTCCCTATGGCCCCCTTATGGGCCTTAAAGAATTCGGCAATGCAGTGTTTGCTGCAAAAAAAAAGAAAAAACAACGGTCTGGAGCATCTATGTTGTAAAAGAACATCTTCACTTGATATTTGGAGCCAAAATTTTGTTACTCAAAATCCCTAAAAATAGGAAATTTCTTGAATATTATATCACGTTCGTAGTGCTTGAATTAAAGGTTTTATTAAGCTAATATATATTAATTTGTTGTGGATTTAAGATTAATTTTCATTTCTTTAATGCTTGAGAGAGATATATAGAGAGAAGTGGAAGTACTTGTAGCACTGCAAGTACTCTAGGCAGAATTTTCAAATCTGATTAAATAATAAAAGAGATAAAATTTCCTAAGATCTCAAAAGGTACATTAGGGCTTCGAATAAACATTTACTAATCGGCTTTTTGATAATTGTGGTTATCAGACTTCAAGTAAAAGGGTCTATGCCTGGAACCTATTTAACGAATACCGCTTCAATTGAAACGTCTAATCTGTTATCTGTAAAGGCAATAAATACGTTTTTTTTTAAACGAAATTGTTTGGTTACGATTGTCAAACTTCGTTTATTTTTATGCGCTAGTGTTCTATCAGTTCTCATTTACAGTATTTGGGGATCCTGCAATCCTGGAAACACTCCAGCAGTATATAAAATTAAAGCACGAAAATCTGCCCAAATTTCGTTATTTTTTAAACAAAAATGAGAGTAAAAAATATTTTATATAGAAATAAGCGCAATTAATGTAGAATAATATGTGAAATTGAGAATTAATCAGTGCCTTCCTTGAAGATGAGGTAGGAAGCGTATGGTAGGTAAGCCTTCTGTTGAGTCCGTCTGGTGCGTGCAAGCATTGTTCCAGAAACCAGAATCAACATGCCACATTATCGGTCGTGGACAGTTTTATAGTTAAAACAAGAGCTGATTAAACGAGGGAAAAAATTGACCCGATTTACTTTGTTAGCAGGGCTGTGGAGAGGTATGTTCGGCTCCTCGGACCTGTTCTACAACAACCCATGTGGTTTTGGTTGCGCGACACTATTTCATTACTGTCAGGTGGTGCACTTGTTGATTCCGGAGCTATTTCTGGGACATTGAAGCTTGTACTTAATATGCTGCTAAGTTTTTTCTGCATCTACCGTCACACATTTAAACTGATCCTGCAGCTTTCGAAGCTTCATTTCTTCTCGTTTTCTCACACGATCACTTCGAGAATTTCCCTCTTCGTGACAGGGTTTTTCTTCAAAAACATTGAAGGAATGGCTGTGCTTTTTAGAATTTTACGTTCTCTAATTAGATTCATTATTTAGTCAGATTCTTAACAACACTGATTACTAATGAATTTAAGCTTTATTTTTTACTAAAAGACGGATATCCTGATGTTATTCTGGTTGCACTCGAGTAAACCTTCTGAAAATAAATAAATTACTAAGATAAATTGTAAAGTTGATAATAAACATTGTAATAAACTGTATGAAATTTATTAACCTTATTACAACAGAGAAAAGTTACCCTGAGTGCTTGGACCAAAACAGGAGGGCTGATAGTACACATACGCCATCTGGCGCATAACGTTTGGCCCGCCTCAAATCCATTTTAGCGCTAGCAAAAAATGAGCGAGCGAGCAACTACGCATGAGCCCGGGTGTTTGCTCATGCGCAGTTGCTTGAGAAGCACTCGGGCTCATGTGCAGTTGCTTGCTCGCTCATTTTTCGCTAGCGCTAAAATGAAATTTGCGGCGGGCCTTAAATACCTTCTACAATGTGCCCCATTGTAACAGAGTAGCAAAATGTTGATATTATATCTCAATGGAGACAATTTAAATTTCAGGATGGTGTCTACTATAAATATTAGTATAGCCATTAATTTTCATAATACGCTCAACTGGTTTTATTTTAATTATTAAGTAACATTATAATTTGATAAAAATTTACCAAGTAATTTTACACGCGAATTATATTAATTGTAACCAAGAAGAATAGATGATTATAAGTTTTATAATTTATTCATTTACTGATATGTATTAAGTTTATATATGTTGAAGTGTGGATTAACTAAAAACTTAGTCTAATCAACAAAAATGTAAAATTATCTTACTATTATTTATATTTTGCCAAGGTTACACGACCCTTTATAATTCTGAAATCTTGGAACATCCAACACTTTTAAGCAGCTCAAAAGTGATAATTTGAGGCTTGAAAAACGTGCTTGGTGCGGGAGGCGGGAAAAAGTATGCTCTTAAATTTTTCATTAAATTTTATTAAGCCGTTGCACTTCATAGCAAGCCACATAAAACTGTTCTCCTTATTTCTAAAGAAGATAGCTTTATTTATTTAAGGTAAATCCTTCTTTTACGGTTTTCCAATAAAGTTGCATATTGACCACATCAGCGTATCTCGAAGAAAGCACTCGGAACGGCTTCTTTTCATTTGCGGCAGAGATTATTATACCAAATTCTCCTTCACTATCTTTTATGTCTTCATATCTAGCTCCCGAAGTGAAGACTCCTGCTGGAAAACTCATTCGGGTTCCCTTCTTCTCCGCAGAAATGACGACGTCATTAGCGACCAAAGCCGTTTAACGACTCAACTACCGATTGCAAAGGTGGACAAATAGAAGGAGCGCAAACATTGACATCGTTGCTGACCGCAAGCTTTGTGGTCGGTTGTCAAAGATAACTTCCTTAGCTATGCAAATTTAGCAAACTCCGAACTTTCCTTAAGTCATTCCAATAGGCCAAAAATAGATACCTCGTTTCCCCCAGTTCTGAATGAAAATCAAACTTGCATCGTTTCGTTTCTGATAAATGTCATCTCAGTGTATTATGTGGCATGGAATAGAGATAACACTTTTTTAGGCATCAGAAAATCAACTGAAATTTAAAACAGCTTCACTTATTAAAATATTTATTTAAAGAAATTTGAGAAACGAAAAGAAAGAAATTTGCTTTTGAAATTTAAGAATTCTGAAAATACGAACATTTTTATCTCCAGATGATCCAGAAAAGTAAATAAATTTTATATTTACTATAACTATTCTATTGATAATTTTTTTTACCAAATCAAATAGCTTCTTTCGAAATTTTATAAATGTTATTTCCCCTTTCGAAGAAATTTTCTTGCTATAAAGTTTATACATGTGATATGAACTATACAGTTCTGCAGCAAAATGCCAATTTACTACCTTATATTGCATTAGGTCACTCTAAATGTCACATGCGTTGCCAATGAAAAGTCTGGAAGGCATTGTTGGAGAACTTCCATTGTTAAGAAGATAAAATATTGAAAATTGAATAAAGCGTTATTATATTTTCAACACTAATTTAACATCTGAGGTATGGCATATGGTAAAAACCCCCATGGACCAATCTTGAGTTATTCGTTATTATATTTGATTTCCTATTTTTAAATTCATAAACATAGACTTGTTATCAACCAACGGATTATTATTATTATTATTATTATTATTATTATTATTATTAAGTAATAATTGCATTGGCAATCTGATGTTTTAAAAGATTGTTTTAAGACATGGCAACAATGGTAAATATCGTCAATTCAACTTTCAAACACAAATAATTTTTAGTTAGTTGTGAGCTGTGTTTAATGCTTACTGAGTTGGCCGAGCACTCTCTTAGAGTCTGGGTATGTATTCGTTCCCAAACTCAAAAATTTATTTTCTCTAAAATGGATTTAATAATTCATGATTCGAGAATATATGTTGAAATTTTGACGGAAAAAATCCGTCTGTACGTATATGTGATCAATTTTGCGCAACTAACACATCTGAAATGGCAAATAGCAGAACAAAATGAAATTTACTTTTAGAGGGTAGCTTAAAATGTGCATTGACGTTTATTTGTGGCAATTTGTTAAGCTTTAAGAGATATTAATTTTTATCTAAAAATGAAGAAATGGCTGTAGCAAACTAAACTACGGAACCTCACAATAAATTGTTTGGCTCTGATGAGTCAATTTATGAACCCCCTCCAAGGTTCATAACAGGTTCAAATAGAGGAAAATACCTGGATACGGGCTCAATAATGTAATAGCATCTAGAGGGTGAAAATTATTGAGCTATATGAAAAATAAACTTGATAACTTTTGAACAATTGGCGAGATTCAGTTAAAACTTGGCGGTTGAATGCTGGGCATGTTGGGATTTTTTTGAACATGCGCACTCGTATTGTTGTTGTTGTTCATTTTTTGTTGAAAATATCGAAATACAGAGTTTTTGAGCGTATATCCATCGTCAAGGCCTACTATTATCCAAAGTGACCCAGATTTCGAAAAGATGTGGTTCATGCAGGACGGAGCACGACACCATCGGACCAATAGAGTGTTTGAAGTGATGGAAGAGCACTTTGGAGAGCGCATTCTGGCTTTGGGGTACCCAGAGGCCACTGGAATGGGAATCGCTTGGCCCCCATATTCTCCTGGTCTCAACCCTTGTGACTCATTTTTGTGAGGCAATATCAAAGACAAATTTTACACAAATAACCCCGAAACCTTCGATGTGCTCAAAACAGCCATTCAGGAGATCAACGAAAGCGAGTTTTGCAGAATTTTGCTCTTCGTCTGCGCCACATCATAGCCATTGATGGCAAGCATATCGAACATGTCATAAACCTAAATCCGAATATCTGCAGTTACTTTTAACATTTGAATAAAATTTTTGAACTCAGTAGTTTTTGAAAATTTGATGTTGCCAATATCACATTCCATATGTTGCCATAATTCTAAAGACCAAGTGACTGCCACCCCCACAACTCCGACCCCATTGGGACGATTTGGCCCAAACTTCATAGCAATGTAGATCTAGCTTCGAGGAATCTGCATATCGAATTTCACTCTTTTACATACCTAAATATCACGTAGATCACTTGGTCTCCTCTAACCCCCACCCCTGTAACTCCGACCCCAGTGGGTCAATCAAAATCAAACTAAATAGTGAAGTAGAACATGCTATGGTAAGCTACGTTCCGAATTTCAACCTTCTACGTCAAAAAATGTGGAAAATATGAAGGAGATGGACAGACAGACAGACGGACGGACGGACATTGCAAAACCAATAAGTGTTCCATTTTTGCGCTACTTAAGTAAACAACGAACTTTACCGAAACTTGAAATTGGATATTGGTAGGTAACGTTAATTCTACATGTCCATCAGAACTCGTCTAGTGCGGACAAAAATATTTAAATAAGGACAAGCGTCATCTACGGTGAGAATAGGGAAATCAATCAACAGGATCATTAACAATACAACCGGTTTCTCAATGAACGATTTGCTGAGTTATACGAAAAGTAATAATAAAAAAAGACTAGGTCACCGGTTTCATATAACTTGTGTCCTAGTACAAAATAATTTAATAACTTCTTTCATTTATTTCTTAAGAAATCATCTAGTCTAGACTTTTCTTTCCCATTTATATACCACCTTTGTTATCTTCTGATTTTTTTTAAATTTATCTTTTAAATATATTCAGTCGCTATAAAGATCTGTAACAATGCTGCCGGAGTGATTCCGTTATGCTGAGATTTGGTGGCACACTCTAATTTGTTTAAATTATATATAATTTTATAGGGGTTCAAATTTTTGTATAAAGTGACGCCCTATTAACTACTAATGCTGATATGAAATGTGAATATTAACTTTAAAAGCCCAAATATGAAAATTCTATTTAGATTTAAATTTTATAGGATTTTTACGAAATGAATGTAGTTCATTAAATTTTTAGAAGTTTTAAAAGATTTTTATAAAATTTATATTGAAAATTAGTTTCAATCCGTCGTCAATTACGAAACTAGAATACACGAGCTAGATTGTGTCGTGAGAAACGAAATTACTCTCAACAGAAGCGAGAAAATTGCACATTCAACATCAACACTGTAGTACATGTAACTAAACTAACAGGAAGCCGTATCTCCAATGCAATGCACCGTGTGTTTATTACTCACTTTAGCTGTGGTCGATATAATGAGTTTCAGTATAATTGCCAAAAAAAATCCTGAAAAATCTAAAATCAGATACATATGAATTTAGATTCTTTCTGGCATAATTCATATTCGAAACCTCCATTCCCAAACAACTTTTAGAAAAATATACTTACATTTCTATAGTTTCCGAGATCACCGATAATGCGCCGTGAGGATCACAGGTTAATTTTACTGTGGATCACCAGTGATCATCACTGTAGCCAAAGCAGTCAAAGGAGGATGGAAGACAGACAAGACATGATCAATGACTTTTTCGCCCCCATCTTTCATCGCCAATAACTTGTGGTTTCAACAAGAAGGTGCTACGGCCTAACCGGCAGCAAAATTAACTATAACAGTGCGATTCCGCAGCGGAACTCAATATACGGCTAATAAATACAAATTAATTTTTGAAAGGTTAGAGTTTAATCGTTTATCCCTATATAATTACCTTGAAGACCATCTTTTTGATTAGTTCGTGCCTAATGGGTTCACTATTCATGCTTTTATGAAGTGAAGCAGATGTGATAGCTTAAATTAAATAAACTTGTACAGAACTATGCCGATCACTATGGACAGCTTCGAAAGTTCAGTTTGGTTGCAATGGATAGTTGCTTAGAGAAAAAGCGGCCCGTTTCTAATCGACATGCAGTAAATTTACCAGTGGCGTAGCCAATATAAGGTGCAGATTTTCTCTTGAAGACAATTACCATCTTTATCCGGCTTAATCGTAATATTTTAAAGATTTGCTTATTAAATGTGGATCACACGGAAATATTGACTTTATATCGAAATTCGACACAAAAGTTATTATCGCATATCAAAGGAATAATAATGTATGTACAAAAGGCGGCGCAAGATTGTGGATTTCAACGCCTGTATCAGACTGTAGGCGGCAGTTATTTTTTGGAAATGCAGACGCTTAATCTTCATGATACTGCATTCCTTTATTCTATTTTCAGCTTCATTTGAGACATTTACATCAATACATTAACGTATCCATTAGATCGTTTGTGCCGTCTATTGAATTATAGCCAATTTTATTCGCTTCTGCAAACAGAGTCAATTTCATAGTCGACCGCTCGAATAGAGCATCAGAATAATAAAAATAACATTACCGAGTATTTTTTATAAGTTTCCGGTTAAAACTGACAATATTCATTGATTAAATTAAAGAAATACGCCATATTTATCCCACCAAGATAACAATTACTGATGCCATACTAGTTTTTTTTTTGGAAAAAATTTCCAAACTTAACGGAAAGCTCTCTCTGTAACCATAAAATTTTCTTATTTTAAATAAATAAAATTAAAATAAAATACAAGCTAAAAATTTTATAACTAAAAAGATGAACTATTTTAAAAATCCTCATCACTCAACTCATACTTTGAGATGGCTGGGGTACGTAGATTAAATGATTCAATGGCCATGTGGCTAGGGAATTCTAGGAGAAGTCAAGGATCAAGTAGATAAGCACTTCAGAACAGTGGCGGACTGGCAAATGGGCTCTTTTAAACATTAGATTAACCAATATTTGAGGTAATACTTCAATATTTGGTTCATCAAAATAAAAGAAAGCATAAGATTTTAGATGGGAAGCGGTTTTCTTTAAGGTTTGTAAAGTAAATTACAACGTTGATTGGTGGCAGCTCCGAGATGTTTGTTTTTAAGAGTTTTGAAAAGGTAACAATGTGTGACATTGTTATGTGACATTTGGCGTCAAAGCTTCTAAAAGGTGACATTTAAATTCAAATTGTTTGTATTAGCTGCTATGCAAATTCGCTTACATTAAGTCAAATATAAGCATTATAAATACAGGTCGAACCTCGGTATAACGAACTCAATTGGACAGAAAAATTTGTTCTCCTTATTGTGAGAGTTCTTCTTATCCGATATAACGAATTAATTCTTAATAACGAATTATTTTAAAAAATAATTTTTTATTTTAAATTTAAATTTGTTACATTTCAGTCTAAAAAATTGAATTTTTACTGAATTTTTGAGATAAATCACAGCAAAATCACAGCAAGAATATCACATTACTTAGTTTGCTTTAGTTCAAAAACCAAGCCACTGTAGTATTTACTGCCTACATTATCCTGCAGGATTAAAATAATCAGTAAGTTTTTGCTGGTCTTTTTTTGTGATCAGAGCAGAAGAGATGATGAAATTTTCAACTGCCACCATTGTACAGTTTATTTGATCTGGTGTACTTTCCAAGTAATTGAGATGTTAATAGTTTGGACCAATTTAATGACCTCAGACATTGTTACTGGTGATGAGCTCATTTCTATGTCACATGTTAACCCCTCTTCAGATGTGATTTCTTCTCCTTGAGTATTTTTAGTACATTCACATATTTCATTATCACTGAATGAAGCTCTGCATTCATTCATGCAACTGCATGCAACTTGTCGTCAAACTGCACTTCATCTACTCCCAATCCTTGTAGATCGTAAGTTAATAAAAAATGAACAATTACCCTTGTAACATTTCTTTAAATCTCTTGTAAGATTTAACACTACCGGGATTTTTCTGAGTGAATTTGAACAAAAAAAAAAAACTTTTATGTCATAGCTTTAACTATTTGGAAAACTTTTCACACAGTATTTCACATTAACTGAAGTGGTAGATTTCCGGATCAAAAACTTGTTCTGTATACTGAGGTGTTCTTTATATAGAAGTTCGTTATGACGGGAGAATTTTTGGCTTAGTTCTATGGGAAACCAACCAAAAATTTTAAGAGTTTCATTATAAGGAGAAATTCGCTAAACCCGAGTTCGTTATATCGAGGTTCGACCTGTATTAAGAACGAAATCATTTATTCATTAATAGTTTGACGTACTGAGTTTGAAAATGATAAATATTAGCCTAGATCACCACGATGAGTTAAGTTTTGATAAAATAAGCTATATATAGGGCAATTATAATTAAACTTTCCCTATTTAATCCACCCTAGAAGGAAACTATTTACAGAAAGGATACCAACCTCAGTATGAGTAATATCCAGATTATGGCCACAATGTTTACATGGTTCACCGCTTCAATTAGTACTATACAAGATCACAAGGTGCGGTTATCGTTCACAGGTGTTGCTACCCTCACAGAGCAGTTGTTGAAGAGTCAACATGGGCTTGGAGAAGAAGAGTAGAGTCTTATCGGTGAGACTTTCAGACTGTACTGGACCACGGCCGTCTATATCTATCAGGCCTGACAACTGAGGATTGATGACGTCATGCTAGAGGTCGGTTGCCATGGGAACCCCCTTCTCAACGGAAATACTTTAACATTGAAATACTTTAATTGATGACCAATTATGTTTAATCAAATTAAACGAATACTCCAGTAATATGAACAAAATTATCTCCTCCGTCAACATGATAGGCAGACGACCTCATGCCTCGCCGACCTCTCGTAGCCTACGAAAAAGACAGGACCCGGCTGGGAAAAGTCACCTGACCATGGTAGGCTGATCAACAATCCAACCTTCATTGTTTTCAACAAACGAAAAAATACTGATTCTTAATATCCAAGATGGAAACAATGAGGATTACATTGTTATTCAGCCTAGGATGATCAGGTGACTTTTCCGCGCCGCGGTCTGTCTTTTTCGTCGGCTACGCGACCTCTAGCATGACGTCAGTTGTCAGGCCTGGAGATATAGTACGGCCGTAACTGAACACTGACGGGAGTCATTTCGAGCAGACTTTGTAGTATGACGCACGCTACGTCCAAAAAACGCAAGCATATTGCATGATATCGCAAAGCATTAAAAGTGTTTCATTAGTTATCTTCGGAATGTCCTTGGCAAAGTTCAGATTATGCGTACGATCGCTCGTTTTCACAGAGAGGGTTAAGTAGGGTAAATCTAGTTATAATCACCCTG
>JAHWFO010001925.1:2519293-2603260 GCA_023313115.1 Rhysida immarginata
CGCCCGGTCTCGAGTTTCTACGAATTTACACAAAACTCATCTCGATGGTAAATGTTTTCTGTATATTTTTAAAAAGAGTGGCAGGATAATTTACGGCTTAAGAGAGCGTTTTGTGGATGGCGTCCTTATATCGCGGATTTTCGTGGTTTTGGAAAGTAACCCCCGCGATAAACGGGCTATTATTTTTATAACCGCGACTCCTGGAAAAACCTAAGACTGCTCTTTAAAACTAACCAAAATCATATCCCTTTGTTGGTGTAGATCCTTATATCAGGTTGTTGCAAAAGTTTCTTCCGGTTCTAGAACCCGTGCCCAAGAAGGGCTCATTTTCCGAGGGGGATGTTCATATGTTTTCAAACAAATTAATGCATTCGATTCCTGAATATCTTTGCTATATTACATCCAAGAATCAACTTTCTGGCTATACATCTGTGAGTGCCATCAACGGTCTAAAATGGACCTTTCACGCGAGCATATTCGAGCAATAATCGTCTACGAGTATTCTGGAAAGATCAGTGCTGCGCAATGTCACCGAAACATTTGCCAACGTTTAGGTGATGGCACTGTTAGTTTACGTACAATAGAAGAATGGTATCGCGATTCAGACGTGGAGATAGCACTCTTCAAGATGCACCTCTCTGGTCGGCCAATCATGATTTCAGATGGTGATCTACGCCAAGCAATTGATGAAGATCACAATGTAACAACGAGGGAACTCGCAGAACAGTTCAAGGTTCACTTTTTCAACCATTGCTCGGCATCTGCATGAGCTGAATCTGTCATTCAAGTTGAATCGTTTTTGTGTTGGAATAAAAATCCGGAAAAAACTTTTGCAACACAACCTGATATTTCAATGCATTCTTGTCTTATAATAGAAACATAAGTCAGGATTACACTTTTCTTAAATACAGTGTGTCTGAAAAGTTCTCTTTACGCCTTTAGCAAATCATTAAAAAGAAACAAACTGAGGATAGCAGTTATGGTTCTTTGTGTTCAATAAAGAAAGTTCAATAAAGTCTTTTTTTAAACAATGTTTAGAAATTCCAATATGCGCACGCGACCCATCGAGTCGTTAAGAGATTTCTAACCGGATTTTGTAAGCCATTGGGGAATAGGCAGTCGGATGGCCGCTGTATGTCGACTTTTCAGTTCGTCAGTTTTTCATAAATTGGTGCGCCATCTACTGTCCACTTCATTAAAAAAAACAGTTGGATACTTTCTTTATTGAATACAAAAAAGCGTAAGTGCATATCCTTGTCTGTTTATTTTTAATAACTCATTAAAAGTGTAAAGATACTATTCGGATACCCTGTATGACACTAGTAATAAAACGCAGACATACTTCACGAATAGTCGATTCATTAAGAAGATGGAAAGGCCGACATTTCTGAATAACCTTTTCATTTTCATTCGTAATCTGTATAACTAACCCTTATTTTTATTTGCATCTTGTGCACCAATCTACTCCAACAACCACCAATACTTGCTTCCAAGAACCAGAAGACACAGGTTCTGCTAAGATCTTGCCGATATAATGCTTGTAGTTTTAAAAACATTAATAACGCATATTCTAAACCTTTCCATATTTCTATCTGTACAGAGTGATGCAAAATATATACAGGGCAGTACTGCTGGGTAGCCTATCGGCTTTGCTGCAGGGCCCGCTCATAACAATATCACCCGTAATAAAGGCCTGGGCGCCGAAACATCATACATTGTTACATCACCTCAGTAGGGCATTGTTAATCGTATTTCAACCAATAATAAGCCCTAAATTTGCCCTTTTGATGGTGATGTAACAATGAATGACGTTTTAGCGCCCAGGCCTTTATTATAGTGTATTGTTATGAGCGTCCCCTGCAGCCAAGCGGATAGGCTCCCAGCAGTACTGCCCTGCATATATTTGCGTCTGTTTTTCTATATTTATAGTCATGTCTAAGTATAAAGAGCGTTGTGTACGTTACAACTGAACGATTTCGAACTGTCTAGGCATTACGAAAACTGTCGGTGCCATCTACGAACGTGTTTTGCCTGGCGACCATAGTTTTGAGCAATAGCCCTACATCGCAGTTTCCATTTCAGAAGACTACGTTGCAAGGCATTCCTGTCGATCTTCTCTTACTATCTCGACAAGCTTTCCACGGTCTGTCCAACGTACGTGACGCCTACTTCCAAGAACCCGTTTACGAGTCCGAAGTCGCAGAAATCTATCGGCGAAGCGTCACGTATGGCTGTTTCGTAAGCGACCGCTAACTTCGATGTATGACTTGCAGCTTTGTTACATGCTGTTCGCAATATGCAATATAGGGCGGAAATTTGGAGATTTTATAGCGATAATGTTGCGCACTGCAGACTGAGGCACAGCTACATGTCTAGCATTTCTTGCGTTTTGGATTTTCCCCCGAGATGAGACGCTTGATTCAGTGCCATAGCAAAATCGTAACGGGCCATGGTTCAAACTTTGCTAGCCGGGACCCCTGATCCCATCCCAATATACTCCTAACAGTCCCAGGCCCTGGTTCGACGTAGCTACGCCCCTGGCTTTACTGTCGCTACTACCTCAGGCTTTCGTGCAGATGCGGGCCTTTCTCTGGTGTGTCGATATTGACGTCTTTCTATTTTTATTGAGTACAACTCCGAGTCCTACTTTCGAAACGCTTACCATATTTTTAATGGCTGAGCACGAATGTTAAGGGTAGTTATAGAGCCCTTCCAAATTTGGTCAATTTTTGATGGCAAACTCGACTGAAAACCTCTACCACCAATTGGCCGTCATAGCACTAGGCTATATGTATAGCTTCAGTCAACCTCTCTCACATTAACTTCACGTGCTTCCAATATTTGCATATTCAAATCGTTCAGTTGTACTCGTCCCTCTATCCCGCTCATTGTTAGATTTGTTTGAAAGGAAGCCCGGGGCTTCACTAACGCACGCTGCAGCACTGAGCGGAGGAGCCGGGCAATGACAAAAGTGAAATCGATTTGTGAAAATTACGACGTGTTTTAGCCTAATTATAAGCTTAATTAAATGTTCTATTATAACAGCATTACTTCAGATGACATTATTGTAAAGAATACTGACAAAAGCTAATTGCTAGAATGCCACGTCCATTAAGAACACAACACAGGCGTTAATAAAGCTTCAAACTTCATTAAGTTAATAAAGCTACTATAACTTCATCACGATAATTTAATGGCACTTAAGTAATACGTCACCAATACCTGCAGCATTCTAATGTGTCTAACGCTCCAACCGTAAATAGCAGGTGTATTACAGTTTTACTGAAGAAGTGTATATACGAGATTCTTAATTTCAACATTTTAATATCGCTGTATGCTTGTAAACGTGCTTTCTAACATACGCTTTAACAAAACCAGTCCTTGAAAGTGTTAGCTATTTAATTTTGAAAGAACAGATTGATCCTGGACGAATAGTCTACTGCGACACAAGCTGGGTCGTTAAAGATTGACTATTCGCCCTTTAATGCAATCACGCCTACAATTATATTGAGGCCGTTATCTTCGTTAAAGAAAATTCCAACCGATATAAAAGCTTTTATCAGCGCATGTTGCTCATCGTCAAATTTACAACCTAAATAAATTCGTTGATAGTTGAATGTGATAAATATATGCAGAGAGAGAGAGAGAGAGAGAGAGAGAGAGAGAGAGAGAGAGAGAGAGAGAGTGTATAGAAGTAGAGATGCAGAATCCATGGCAACTTTACTAGAAGTTGTTCCTCATTTATCTCGGCTCAACGTCACAAGAGGGAGATTGAATTGGTGATTTACCAAAGGCCTTCCATTTAATTAAAAATTCCTGAGTCCGAGGCGGTCTTCTATTTTCCTCCTCACCCAGCTCGTCCTTAATGAGTTACTTTTCGATCCATCCACCTCCACCACCCCATTCCCGTTTTGTTTTCTACTACACAATTCCCAAATGAAATGGAGGGTTTCAAATTTAACTTCCTTTGTAGGAAACCGTTAAAATACAATGCTGAGCGTGGATAATTTTCCGCCCGTCCATACATAAACTGCTTCAGTCAATGAGATGCTCTTCTTCAATGAAACAAGACGAAGGAGAGAGAGGCCCGGCATTCTTTTTAATGAAGTCTTACGTCGAAGAAGAAAGAGAAAGAACAAAAGATCGAATGAAAGAGAGCAAAAAACAAAGGCGCCAATAGCACTCTGTCGAAAACTCTTACCGATAGATCACCATTGTGTGAAATATCTTGGGTATGGAAAACGGCAAAGACAAGAGGGCGTTTAAATTTTTTTGGCTAAATAATTTAATCAATGTTCCCCGCAACCATCTTTTTCATCTCGTGGGATTCAGACATTCCTTACAATGGAATTCTATCGTGTAAGAGAGAATTTTCTTCAAGAGCTCTTTTCACACAGCCTATCCCAAGGAATTCAACAGCTTTTTTTGTCGTATTAACACAATAGGCAATCCACAAATCTTTCCAGAAAACCCTACTGGAGTTTCAATTCCGGATCTGAGTCTCTCCTTTGTAAAAACCTCTCCTCGCTTTTCCCTAAAGAGTCAGTCTAAAGAGTCGTTTAGAATATAGATTAAAGAATAGAAGTTTTTATTGTCAGCTGATATCCTTTGAAACTATTTTATTGTAACAAAAAAAGAACTTGTTCCCTAAACAGAAATTTCTGATCTACTATTTAATGGGTTTTTATCTAATATATGTAAGCAGTTTTTTTAAACCAGCCTTTAAAAATCAGCTTGGTGGTGAAATTTTCCTATCATTTATCACGACTGCATATAAAGATGATTTTATTAGCTTCCCATAGTATACAGCAAAAAATATAGAAAACTTCCTAGAAATAGTGTGAATATGAAATTCAGGCCAATGTAAGCAAACCCATGTTTGTGTAGTATTAGAAAAAGGAAAGATCTTATTGATCGATAAAAGTTGCAATTTTAGTTTCCTGCAGAAATTTTCCACCTAAGTTGAACATTATTTCATCAGAAAAATCGCACAAGAAAATAAAGCCCATCAAGAATATAGAAAAACCATAAAACTCTGCTTGGAAACCAGAGAAAGTTCTTACAAAGTCCTACATTTTACTGTAAGGATGCGAAACTTGAGGAATTGAAAAGGAAGGGAGGAAAAGAAGATTGCAATCGATGGAGCTGCGGTGTTACAGAGAATCGATGAAAATCAAACGAACGGCCAGATAACAAATGAAGAAGTCCTCTGAAGAGCACACGAAAGAAAGTGCTTATGGAAAAACCACTCGATGGTAAGAAAGACAAAATGATTGGCCTTAACTTTTCTATGTGATAGATTGCAGGAAAAGATTATTGAACTTGCAGAATTACTACGACACAAGATGTTGGTTGCAAATTGCGTAGCAAGATTTCCCATTTGAAGCATTATGTTGTAACCTCATTTAGAATAAAAAATTTAGAAACTCAAAAAAAAAGTAACCATTTTATAACACTTTTCATATATTTCCAACACCAAATTAACAAATTATTTTATATATATTTCTAAAACCAAAAAAAAAAGAAAATCACATTAGTTCCATCACTCCCAGGCCTTTACACGAATTATAAACGAAAAAACTTACAAAGAATGAAATCAATCAATAGACACTCCTTCCTTTTTTATCTTTTTTTTTTTTATTTGATGAAACGCAAGGCTATTCTTTTTTATTCCACAGGGAGCATGAGGGATTCTATTGGCACTCCTTTCTTTTTTCTTTCCTTTTCAGGTTTTACCGCCTCAAGGTGGGTCGACTGCTCAACACGACGACGTGCGCACATGGCTACATCCAAATCATCGATGGCAACGACGTCACCGAGATCTCCAACCAGAAGGCCCCCGGTTACTTCTGCGGCGAAATAGACCGCGATCAGATCTACATATCCGAAACCAGTTTCATCCGAATCAATTTTTATGCTGACAGTTTCACAGGTGAAACGATCCTTCCATACTAAATCAAGCCTTCCCCATACTCCCCTTTCAAGAATAACTGATCCGACCTCAATAGTTACAGTCATGGTGTTTGCTCCTCAAATAGTTACAGTCATCTTTAGAGGAGAATACGAGCTTCTAAAATATAAATTATTTTATGAATTTTGATAGTCAATTAAAATTCAAAATTAACAATTCTCAGAGCACTGGCCTTTTCTATTTAAAATTTTCAAAAATTAAAACTTACCAAACTTTGTTTGGAATTACTATTTATTACAAGGTTCCATTTTATTTAAATTTATTTAAGTCATTCAAAAATGATTGGCATTATAAATTTTTTCTTCACACTAATCATTCATTAGGAAAAAATGAGTGTACATACATTAGACGTGCACTTTTGCCATCGTTTTCGGGGGGCATCACGACACCAATTTTGGAAGAACTCACCGCCACCACCTTTTTCATTGCGACGAACACAACGTAGTCGCTAGACACAAGATACAGCGAACATAGAACTCATAATATCCCATTCACACTACAACCCTTGATGATCATGATCATTCGAGGTGAAAAATACTCAAACCTAATCAGCAAATTCTGATCATGATCAGGGTTACAATTTTTGCCTCCAGATGAGGATAGTGGTGCCTTTAGGGAGAGGCCCCTTTACATCAGCCCGCACTATGCTTTTATCAAGAAAACGGCCTGCTTCGGTTACCAAACCGCGTTTTCAGCTAGGTTAAGAGTCGGTTAAGTAACCGGGTTTGTGAAATCCGGTTAGTGACGTCATATGCCTGTCCACCAATCCGAGCACCACTACTTCTCAAGGTAAGCGAAAGCGCAGCATCCAAAGCTCTTATATAATTAAGGATTTACAGAATGGAACCCTTCCACACATCCGATCACCGAACTTGGTAAGGTTCTTCACTAGGTCATTTAACGCAATTCAGTCATTAAACACAAAGAAGCCAACACCGCTGCGGACGGAGCAACGTAAAAAAGTGCATGGACACCCCTGACACAAAAGCTTGTAGAACCCCCCCCCCCCCACCGCCTTCTAGTTTTGTAAACTGTAGACGACGTTTAGTATCTGTGCGTTCCCGCCCGCACAGAAACACGCGCAGCATAAAATGCTGGCATGCTAAAAAACAGGATATCCAACAGTGATTGGAGGATGGCATCCCATTTCTGGACCAATGACGTTTGCAGAGGTGGTACTCGGCCGCAACACGTTTTCCAAGAGCGTCCCATGCGTACTGGCCAATCCATGCACCGGATGTCCTTATGTTCCAGTCAGCCATCCACTATGCCAGCACGATGCGGACGGGCATTATCGTCCATGTAGAGGAAATCTGTACCTAGCGCACCCCTGAAGAGAAAAACATTCTGTCGCAGAACACTATCCCGGTACACCTGGCTAGTTATGACCCCTCTGTCGAAGACTTGTAGCGGTGTACGGGAACCCATCATGATGCTCGCCCACACAATCACACAACGGTCATGTTCAATGATGCTAGCGGGACTGGACCGTGTCCCACGCTCTCTCCAGATATGAACACGTCGAGAATCAGAGTCCAGGTTGTACTGAGACTCACCCGAGAACATGACCTGAATCCACTGTCCTTGTGTCCATTCTGCATGTTCGGTGCACCAAGCCAACCGTTCTCTACGGTGTCCCTGGGTCAACGGGACGCACCTCACCGGTCGTCGAGCATTCAGCCATCTGAGTAGATTCCTCTGTATACCGTTTGCCTGGAAACATTAACCCTAGTGGCCGCTCGCAGGTCTCTGGCAATGTCCTTAGCTGTGCTTCGCCTGTTCCTACGGGCAGATAGAGCAAAGTAGCGGTGTTTTCTGGGCGTGGTGACCCTTGGACGACCTTGTCGGAACCGTACCCGTAATCTTGAAATAACGCTAGTTGACACGTTCAGCGTCCAAGACACCTCAACCTGGGACTGGCCTGCTTCCAGTCATCCAATTATTCATTTCACTCTCTAAATGACACAATGAGCCATTACCAACGACTATCGAATGCTCAATTGCCAATGCAAGTTAAAAATCACATTATTTACAAGTAGTGCTGCCACCTGCGTATTTAATGATGGGATGGCCTTACCAACTTTGGGGGTGATCGGAGATGCGGAAGGGTTTCATTCTGCAAATCCCATTAATTTATGGACACCAGTGTACTTCATTGAATCCTCAACACTGCCTTCCTAGCAAAAAATATGTTTTCCAAAATTTGCTTTTCTTTGGCTTTCAGTGGTAATAAAAACAACATCTAGGAGATGACTTCTGCATTTCTTAACCCTACAAGTTAGTATTAATATTATAAAACAGTAAATATAAGAAAATATCTTCGGAAAATGAACTTAAATCTTTAATTATTAGGTAGTTCGTGATGCTAATTAATAAGTAGATTTCAAAAGAAGTTATTTGATTTTATGAAAGCTTCCTTGCGGGCCCAGGCCTTTTGCTGTCGTCACTCGCATCTAGGTCTAGGGTAATGGCACAATCATTTATCTGCCTGATTACCATCGAAAGGCGGAGCACCGTAGCAACAACACCTTTTGTCCTTAAGATGTTGATCGATCTTAACTTCGAACAGCCCAATGATAGCGAAACGATGATTTGTCGTTACGTTCAGAATTTTTGGAAAGACCTCTTGTGTTTTCAAGAGGTTACTTATAAATACAAAAATAGCACTATTATTTTTTTCTTTACTAGAAGCCCGTACCTTGTCTTATTACCAAGACTGATACGATATGGAGGCTTCGGTACCGATTGTGTCGTGTTTATATGCAAAATTTTACTGCTAGATGTTAAAATTCAAATGGAAATCCACTTTCAATTGAAGTGATTGCGAGCTTATGACTCAAAAGTAATTTCCGATTTTCTTTGGTCAGAGGAGTCTAATTTAAACGAGTTTCACAATATTTCAGGCATTTTAATCCAAATTTTACAGATAAGAAAATCGCACTCTAGCCGGCGAATTACATGACTATACTCTCCAATTCATGCAATCTATATGAGCTATTGTCACATTTACAAAATTACGAAATATAATGCAAACGCCGTAATAATAAGACCCCCCCCCCCCCGCCAGAATTATTAAAATGTAGTAGTAATCAAGACGTCTCTTTAATCGAATGCATTTCGTGAAATGGTGGGAACAGGACGTGCAAATTACAACAAAGCACACACATCAGGCGCGCATTTCAAATTGCAACTTTTCGGGAGGGGGGGGGGAAGGTGGCAATCATTTTTGAATGACCCTTATATATAGTGTTTACGCAAATTATGCTGATGTCCGTGTGTTTTTACTTTTTTTTTGTTTTGCAGACAAAACTTACCTTTCCTTTTCCTCAAGAGCGGAACAGCAGTTCGAACTCTACGCTCGCTACGGTTCCAACCCGATCTTATATCCTGACCGAAGAGGAAAGTTAGTGCCTGGGACCTTTTGTGACCGGGTGTTCCACGACTGCCGCCTGGGCACTTGCTATATCCAATCCCCTGGATACCCAGGCATCTATTCCCGCAACTTACGTTGTCGTTATTTTCTACAAACCAAGTCCGTGTACATTAATCCTTATCTGGAAAAAGAGGTGCTCAACATTGACGGTCAGAGGTGCGCTGATATGATCGTCTGTCCGATCCGAGCGGTAACGACCAACTGCCCGGGCGACTACATCCGCATTCACGACGGGTGGAACGAGGAAAGTCCGGTGATCGGTACCTTCTGTGGCTCGGGTCGCTTTCCGTACGCCATCACGGGCACGGGAACAGAACTTCTTGTAGTGTTCGTAAGTACTGCGGCGGGTCCATTGCTCAACACGGGATTCCACTTCAACGTCGGGCCCAATCCCAAGTGGGTGGGTCCCGGCGCCGCGAAAGTCAACGGCAGCTGTAGTGAAGTTTTTCGCAGTCAGGACGAGGCAATGCTTGAGGAACGCCGGTTCTATTCTTTGGCTACCTGGTACACCCCCAATACGAGATGCGATTTCTTGATCATCGGCCGAACCAACGAGATTATCCGGTTGTACTTTAAGAGTTTTCACGTGCAGAGACCGAAACACGCCATCGCTCCTGCACGCGATTGCTCTGAATCTTTAGCCATCTACGACTCATCGGTCCCAGATGAGACTAAAGTACTGGCTATATTTTGCGACACGTGGGCAGCACCCGTGGACGAGACTAAGGACTTTGTCTCCTCTGGTCAGGTGTTACTTGTGCAATTTAAGAGTGCAACCGGGTCGTACGCAGGCTCTTCCCTTGACTATTGGATTCAGTTTGACTTCTACAACGCCTACAAACACGGTCAACCAGTGCCAAACACGGTGTGCGACGAGGTGTTCTCCAGCAGTGTCTCAACCAATGGCATTTTCAGTTCTCCTCTCAATCATCTTATTTTCAAGCGCAAAGAATCCCTTCAATGCCGATACACTTTCCATGCAGAGGCAGCTCCTTTCGAGAGGGTGTTCCTCACTTTGTTTTATGTAAAGTTTGGTTTCAATAAGCGCACTTGCCTCACGTGCCTCACGGACCCTGTGGATAAGATTCTCATTCGGGAAGTTTCCAACAACACAACTGACATCATTTGCATCTGCAACAGTTCCACAAGAGCCAGCCCAACCAAACTGAGTAGTTTTACTTTTTTATCAGTGGGTTCCACATTGGAGCTTCATCTTCACTACGAAGGTGAATTAGTTGAATATAACTATTTCCACAATAAAAAACAGGTTTTCCAAGGCTCCTACGAATTCTTCCATGGGCCGTTTTGTGGACCAAGCTTATTACACAGTCGGAACCAAGGTGAACTCATCTTCCCCTATATGGATTCCGACTATTTCGAATTCGATCGATCGGTGCATTGTGTGTGGACCATCTACGTCACACCGAGCAAAAATGTGTTCTTATGGTTCGATTACTTGTTCATGTCTGGAAACTGCACGACCGATCGTCTCGAAATCCGATTACCGGCAGCTGGCCACAGTTACGCTGACGACGCCATTGTAGTCATCTGCGGCGAGGAGCGTCTCCTGGAATTGCCAATAATAAACTCCACGAACATGGCGGCGAACAAAATGCTCGTCGAACTGCGGGCCAGTCCCTCGCCAGAGACCCGCTTTAAGCTTGTGTGGACGGAAATGCTCCAGCGCGAAAGGCAGAGCGAGTACTTTCTCCACCTCGGATCGGAGGCGTGTCAGTTCCTGTGCCACGGCTCCAACATGTGCATCCCTCACGACCTCGTTTGCAACGGCGTCGGCAACTGTCCTAAAAACCAGTCGGAACCGAATGTCGAGTTTGCCGACGAAGCGGCAGCCCTGTGTCGTTCGAATCCGTTCGGTCTCGACTGGATCGCCGTAGGCATGGGGGTTGCCGGAGGTGTGGTCATGACTCTCTGCGTACTCTGCACCATTCGCCGATGTGGTACCCGACGACGGCGCATCGCTACTCCGAGGTGATGAAGGTAAGATCGACAACCACTCCTCCTCAAAATCATTTTTATTTTCATTTATGCTAGCATAGTTTCAAATCTTAATCATTATCGGTTTGCAGTTGTTTATCACATAAATGGAATTTTCAGTATTCTACAACCTAATTTGGGCTTAACTCACAACCCTAATAACATTTTGAACAGCTTATTATAATATTTACATAGAATCTGCTTCAGTCAGCGACCCTCACCATATGAATCTTTCCCTTTTATAAGACTTACGTCTAACCATACGGATTCTCCTGCATTAAGCAACCCTAAGATAAAAATTAAGGTAGAGCTGTAAACAACCCAAAAGTGTCATTTCACGCACGTGATGAGAACTCTGAACGAAACGTTCATTTAATCTAATCTTGTAGTTACTCTTAGTTAAAACCGCATCTTAGTTTTGAGAAATCCAAGCGAATTTCTTTAAAGTTTAAAGCCTGTTATCACATTTTTCGATATTTAATTTCTACTTAGTATTAAAAATAATTTATATACGATGTCTAAAACTACTGCATCAATGAACAGCAGACTTTTATATTATAAAATAAAGAATTATTACTAAAAAATTAAAATGATTGGTGAAGGTCAAAAACTGAATTCGCTGGTGTACATCTTGAGTATTTAAACGAAACTAAACAATTTAATAGTAAGGTTAACTCATTTGTCTTTTATACCTGTTAAAATATAAATGTTACTTGTTAAAAATAATAATGAATCACTCCAATAGTACGTCTTCCACTCATGTTATTGTAATTTTTTTACCTTTCAGTAGCGCATAACGTTTATAACAGGGATTTAAAGCAAATAAAACTCTACAGTGTCCATTGTCTCTTCATATATTTTAGTTTTTTTCTATTTGGGTTATTTAAGGTTTTAATAAAATTTCAACGTTTTTTCACGAGTTGGACACACAAAATCAACCTCTTCAGCAATACTGGGAATTTCCAATCGGGATTTTTTTCAAATGAAAAATTATTTCATTCAATTATGTTTATCCAAGACAATAAAATTATCGTTAAATGTATTAAATTTGCATATTTCATGGTCAAGTTTACATTGACAACATGGCGTAGCCAGAAAGGAGAGGGAGCATATGCCCCCATCCTAAATCTCGTTAACGCATCTACAAATACTTGTTTATTGTAAATTTTGTAAAAATTTCTACAAAAATTGCAAGGAAACGGGGAAAGTTTGGAGTACTGGCATTGCTGTATTCACCCCCCCCCCCTGCCCCTAGAGGATATCTTAGCCTTCCCCAACATAAATCCTGGATATGTCCCATGCCTGACAAGCTTGTAGATATCAATTTATTACAATCATAACAGCAGTAGCACAGCCAATAGGGAAGTCTGCCTTATAATGTTTTTAAAATACTCGTACGAAACCAAAACAAATATGTAATATTTATTAGGCAAAAATAATTTTTTTTGAATTACTTGTATGTGTACGAGGGTTATTCGTAAAGTACGGTCCGTTTTGCAATAAAAACAAAACTACTATATATATTTTCAAAATTTTTTCTTTGCCAGATTCTATGTACCTTTAACTATTTTTCCATATAGTTTCCAAGTTTATTTAAGCACTTGTCATAGCGCTCAATGTACAGGGTGTTGCAGATAACTACAGTGCAGTATAATGGGAAGCCTATCCGCTCGATTGCAGGGGCCGGCTCGACATCAAATGACAATTGGGTAATTGTATCAAAAACACGACAGTTTTGACGTTCACCCCCCCCCCTCTCCGACTGTGGAAACTGCTGGCTGCTGCAGGCCACTTTCATCTCCCTTAATTCTGCCAATCGACCGAGCCGGCCCCTGCAATCGAGCGGGTAGGCTTCCCGTTATACTGCCCTGTAGTTATCTGAAACACCCTGTACATTGAGCTCTATGACAAGTGCTTAAATAAACTTGGAAACTGTGCGGAAAAATAGTATAAAAGGTACATAGAATCTGGTAAAGAAAAAATTTTGAAAATATATACAGTAGTTTTGTTTTTATTGCAAAACGAACCTTACTTTACGAATAACCCTCGTATAAAAAAAAGCCTGTATTGGAAAATTTCGTTTCGAACATGAACATCTTCGGATTAAAAGGATGGATTCCTAGTATGGGAAGATTTTCAAGGTCTTATGAACATCAAAACCACACAACAGCAGTTTAAATCTTAAAAACCTTAGAAACTAAAATAAGCCTTACCAACACCGAAACATGACGTTAATGTGAATTTTTATTTTCATTGCTAAGAGAATTCACGTATAACATTATCATCAACCGCTATGAACCAACGTACAATCCATGAGAACCTACTACAGCAGTAAACAATCGTTATTAACAAATACAAATGGCTTAAGCCTTAAGGGAAATTTTATCTTTTTATTAGTTGAAATTTATAGATAAAGTTTTACTACAAATAAGATTATAGTATATAAAATACTGCGATTTAATCGTATTTGTAAAGATCTTACTTCAATCCTAACAATAATAATTACGAGTGTCCCGTAACCACTAGAATTTAGCGTGAATTTTCTTTGAGCGCCGAGAGATGGCATTACTTTGTTGGCATATCCTAATCTACATCATGGCATTACTATTTGAGTGTACGTAAACATTTGAAGCGAGTGCCGCTTGAATTTAGTGCATCGTAATAAATTTTCTTTTGGTACCGTGATTTCTTCACAAATACCTGAGCAAATAAAAACTTTAAAACTCCCAATCCACAAATGACTGCATGAATCACTGTCGACGATTATTATTAATGAATTAGATTCCTCTATAAATTGCTCCTTTTCCGCTAGGCTACAGCACTTGCCAAGCAAAAAGCATCATCTCCCATATCAGGAACCTCCCCATAATTTAAGTTGGTTTGGTTTGTTTGGTATTAACGTCCTTTTCAACTGCCATAGTCATTTCAGGACGGCGTTATAGGGGCCGCAAATTTTGCCTCGCAAGGGTTCTTTAACGTGCAGCCGGCAAACGACTACACGGGACCAACGGCTTTACTTCCCTTCCGAAGGAAGTGCGTGATCTCAGGATTTCTTCCCTTCCGAAGGAAATGCGTGATCTCAGGATTTTCCCCCTGAAAAAATCCTCGTCGTCCTCGGCCAGGGTCGAACCCGCGTCCTCGGGCATCAGAGGCGATCACGCAACCACTGAGCCACCGAGGCCGATCCATAATTTAGGCAACATTACTCTATACCTAACCCTATATAAATAGAGTTTTTAAATGAGTGTCACGAAATAAGCATTTCGGATTTAAAAGTGAAAATATTATATTATTCCTGCAAACAGATTTCCTACAGAAGTTTACACGCAGATGGTAATCTCTAGCCAGTGTAAACTGCCGGGAACATTAATCAATTCATTAAGCGTAATAAAATATATAAAACAGAGCCTTTTCACATCAACCGTAAGTCACACAAAACGCAATTTGGTATAAAAACTTGAAAAGTCTAAATATTTAAGGGAAACATTTCAGTACAAGCTTATTAAACGTTAATGGTTTTAAGGCATTCAGAACGCTTCTTAATAATGCTCGCTAAGTTTAGATTTGCGTCAATAAATTAAAACTCCTAAGAAATCCTTTTGCCCCTCCCGTTTCCCTCACCCTGCTACTGCACTAAATATTTTATTCCGAGCTGACATTTTTCTTTAATGATCTCTATTGGCTGGAAGTTGAACCGAAATCCTCTTAGAATCTTTAACGATCAATAAAAATTTGCGCCGTTGCAAACGAGAGAAACGTGCTGTAATTTGGGTTAATTTTTAATCACACGTTGACCAACACAGAGCCCCGCTTGAAATTTCAATATCACTCCACTGCAAATATATTACGTTTGAACTCTTCAAAACTGTTTACGGTTCAACAGCAGCAGCTGGCGCAAACAGCCAATCAGCCAGAGCCTTGCTTTTTTTTTTTTGTTTTTTTTTTATTCCTCCACCTCCCCTAACCTCTACAGTGAAACTAGCACCGCCCAGGGCAACGGGGCGCCGGGGCGGCGGGGACATTCAGTTTTGTTTTTTTCTTAAATAACATCAGCTTAAAAGTATTATTTATTTAAAAAGAAATATTTAAAGATTGCCCCTCGTATTGTTATCAATATATGGATACTAGGTATTGTGCAAAGCAGTAAAGGAATACAAAGTTCGGTTTTTTTTGACGGTAAAGAACAAAACTATGCAGCCTTGTTTCTATTTCCAAATAAAAAATTGGAATTTAATAAGTTTTGAATGACTTATTAACCCCAAGGATATCATTTTGAATGACTCATTAGTGTCATGCCTAGTATGTTTTTTTTGTGTTTATTTTTTAAGTGATAAACAACTGTAACAATTCCCATATTCTGCGGCTTCGCTTAAACATGGCTTTAAAATTGTAACTCATTTTGCGATACACGGGATCATAGACAATAGTGAAAAAATTTTGAGTAGCCTAATCGATGATGACAAAGCTACACCGAAAATTCTCCTGCATACCATAACTTGAGAAGGCTTCATTGTTTGAGCAGGCTTCTGAGGATATTTTGAGTCGAATCCCTCAATGGAACGCCGCCTCAAATTTGCACGCCATCTGCACATTCCATCCGTATGCGTAGCTGCTGGAAATGACGGCAAACAATGCTGACGCAGCTCTTTAAACCAAATGGAAGGAGGAAGTCATCACCATAAGCTTGTTGTACCATCAGACATTTAAATTAATAAACTTCATTTTTTATTACATCTTGGAGTTAAAATGCTCATTTTTTGTAAATCGTAAACTACAGTATTAAACACAGAGAGAGAGAGGGGGGGGGGGGTGTATACACACTTAAGCAAAGGAAAAACCTGTCTAAAATTTACATATATGGAGACTACTGCTTGAGCAAGGTTCGCCGAAGTTACCAGTGGAACTGCAGCATAAAACATTACAGTTTCTTTACGACCCTCCATTCTTTACGATCCCCCATTGGGACGTTAAATCAGGAAAATATACATAGTTAACATCTGTGAGTGTGCATATATTTTTGGCCCCCCCCCCCCCCTCACCCCCTGCTTCTCTATATGTATCCTACGGTAGTATGGTACAATACCGATCACGAAATATTCCACACCTCACTTGCACGGAGAGAATGATCGATTAACTCTTCCTGTTATATTTCTCTAATAGCTAAAGCTCTGATGTTTCTAGAAACAGATTAATCTATTTTTGAGATAGAGAGGAAGGTGCTACTACGAAAAGTCGGAGCCACTTTGTAAAGCGGTGTTTGGTGAATATTCTGGAGATTGAAAACTTTCTTCAATGAGGTTGCATCATAAAATTAATTTCGAAATTAATACACCTTGAAATAGATAATATAAATAACAGTAAGTTAAATCATAGTTTTAAATCCGCATGCCGATTAAAGGAACGACATTGTCACTCATTTTAACCAAGAGGTGTTTGTATGCTAGCAGCGCCTTGCTTTGTAGGACGTGGACAATTTGAAACTCTCTACTGCCTTATGAATTAAATTTTTTACAGTTCTCTAAGAAACGAAAAAAAAGTGAATACGCTATTTAAAACTTGACTTTAAAATCGTTATCCTTTCGCTTGGATACAGAAGGTATTGTTTTCCAAATCTTACAACGCGGACAACTGAACAAGTTCTAGGAGTGAGCAATCAATCAACATTTCCTATAGCGCAATATTGAGGTGGGGAATATTTCGTGATCGGTATGGTACTATGGGAAGTGTTCTTTTCAAGAACAGCCCAGGAAATCTTGTGTTTATAATAATGGATAGAAAAGTGCATAAAAGTGAAGAAGATCCGCAAGAACTTAACCACCTTTCTTCTATAATTTGTATAATATCAATGCTTTAGTATCTGCGAATTCCGTATAGGGAGTGCAAGTGTGACTTCAATCCTGGGTGCTCTTCAGTCACGTGACTCGATTTGATTCCAAACAAGTCTTCTCGCTTCGGGATTTAACATTGGTTCCAACGTAGAGATGAAATAAAATCGCTTTGTATAAACTCAGTGTTTATAACACATATAAGATGTGAAATTGTTGAGTTCCTCACTGCTCAAGAAGGAGCCAAAACAGCGATTTACACATCCATCGTTTTCCAAAAGAAAGAAAGATCCGCGAACGATGGCATTCTTTCGTTAAGTGATTAAAAAGCGTTCAATATTTATTTATAATTTATATAACGGTATTAAATGTCTTAATAATAATATAAATTACACAAATTCACATAATAATTTAAGAGATGTCATTTTACTGGTCGCCCGTTTCAATGTTACTAATACGTATATTGCGTGTTTCCAATCTTTGGAACCAGCAATCCCATTTCCTAGTCTCTCGGTCCCTTCATCGCGCAAATGACGTCAACTGTGACGTAGTCACTTGCACTCCCTATTATGCGCTTTTTTTTTCTTCAGGAACGTAATTCCCGCGTATAACAAAGACTAATTGCAAGAATTATAACGATAAAGCAAAATGAAATATATTTCTATCTTACTCACCAAATATTCGACTCCTACGTTTACTTTTCTCGAGGATCCTGTAAGAGATATACAGATAGTCCAAATGACATAAGAAGTAGAGGCGTAGCGAAGGAGGAGGGGGGGGAGCACTTTTTTTTAAAAAGCGACGTTTCTGGCATAATGAATTGAAGAAATTGTTTTTCTAACGGAACAGTAGAGCTGTCCATTTTACAGCTTTGATGTAGTAAGTTCGATTTTTTATTATTTTGTTTTTGTTACTCGAGGGGAAGGGGGCGGCAAATTGAAGGATCGCTCAGGGCGGGCTGGTCTTTAGCTACGTGGCAAAAATGACTGACGTCCATGAATTTGGATGAATCGACAGCCAGATGGTCCGAAGGATCTTCGGAATCGTGAATTGTAATGCAGTATGAATTGTGCATAACAACAGCAACAACAACAACAACTGAAATTCACTTAGGGATTAAATCGAAAGTGCTCCGTCAAAGATCTGACTTTGGTAGGCTATCAAATAGTATCCTGATGTCATTTACTGGGCACTTAAAGTAATTGGAAAACAGGGGGTCAAGCAAAGTCAATCGTTTTCACTTTACCGAGACATTTTTCGTAAATATTAAGTTTTATAGAAAATTTTCGATTTATTTATACATCTACTTTATTATATTTCAATAATATTAAGCAAATATCTGATTCGAATTTTTCCCTAGAATTTACCTGTAACAAAACTGGGGACGAAAGGTGCCATTTTCACAGGATGATTTTTTTATGCGAAAGTCCGGCTGTGAGATTGCTTAGCATGAAAATAATGATATAAAAATTCTCATATAGTCATTCAAAGTGCAGCTCATGTGCCGTCAAAAATTGACGCCATGACATCCGTAATTTTCCGAAATGGTTCGAATGGTAAAGAATAGTGCTAATAAGTTAATTGGCGGCAGTTTGTATTAAGATCATTTTCGAACACTAATAGGTTAATTCTTATTATGGTTTATTAGCCCAATTGGCCATATCGGCTTGGAAGGTGGTAGAGAAAGGGCGAAAAAAGAATCAATTTATAAATACTTAAACGAAAGTCTTCGTCCGGTGAAAAGATTGGATAACAACTGGAAAGATTTATTTATTTATTTATTTATTTATTTTTTTTATTTATTTATTTTTTTTTTTTTACACTGGGGCAATTTTTGTGTAGTAAAAAATCTTTGGGCTCATGAAATATGGCATGAATTTTAGAATTGGTTGGGTTGTTTACTTCTCTGTTCTTCCATACACTCCGAAAATCTTGTCGTTTTCAAAGACACCTGCTTTTGGCGAATGCTTATCTTGGCGGATACGTTCACATTTGATCAATACTTTATATTTGTTGTCCAGATTCCTGTATGCGGACGATCACCTGTTTGTTATTTGTTTACAGAAGCACGTTACCATCTCTGATTTTTTCTGTATATTCTTTCTCTTTTGCACGGCAATGTCAAAATTGTTGCATGTTAAACGTTTCAACTTGCTGGTTCCATTTACTTTATGGCAATGCGTGTCTTTGTTGGATTTACTATGAAGTTGCAATGAATATAGTTGCTACGAAATGCAAAATTAAAAACTCTCCTTCTTGAACAATTTAGCGGTTCGATGGACTTTGTTCTTCAAAAATTGAATGGAAATTATGGTTGACTTCTCTTGACTTCTGACATTTGGGCTTATTTAATACATTGATATTTGTTGTCTGTAACTTTTTGTTCATATACATGGATTCTAGTCAGCTTATTGATATTTTTGAATTCCGTTTTTTTATTCTATCTTCTTTTTTGAGTTCCGTATTGGCATTTTTTAATACAATAGGCCGGTTATATTCTTAAAGAAGCCGTGGGCTTTTATTAATTCCGAACTTCGATTTATTGCTCTTTGTGTCTAGATAGTTGGTTTCATAAATTTCTTCCTCTTCTTATCCAATTTATTGAATTATTTTTCGATATCAACCACTAATATGATATCCAAATAAGCACTTCGTCAAAATAGAAGTCTTTTTAAACATGGAGATATTTCAAGAAAAGACAAATGAATAAAGAACGAACACTGAACAACCCAGACCAACACATGCTTTAAAGCTGAAAGTTTTTTATAAAGTAGTAAAAACGAATATTAAAAGAATGCATTCATATAACCTTTTCATCTGAAGAAGTAAGTTTTTATTTTAGTTTGTCGTTTTTGCATTTTTTTTTTTGGCTTATTCTACCCACGTGCCAACTTTACGACAGATCAAACTATTATTTTCAATCTTCTCACTGGCATATACGATGTCCTTCCCTTTGTATCAGTTCAAAGATATATCTGATCGTCAATAAACTAATAACGGTGTTGTTATTAGAACTAGTCTTAAACTGAATTTTACTATCAAAGAGGCCCTAAATGTATTGCTTAAAAAATATTTCTTCATGGAGAATCAATAATAAAATATTAAAGACGCCCTTTAGGAAATTCATTTTTTAAAAAATAATACTTTAAATATAATCCATTGCATTTTCTTATCCTATAACTGATAAGCATTCTTCCAATTTTCCTTTTAGTTTTCATTTTTACAGTGCTTGATTTTGTTCACCCCAGCCTTGAAAACAACATAAAATATTCTTTCGTGTCAAGGAACAAAACTTTGGGCAAAACTTTAAAATCCCCCATCTTTAAGCATACACAAAACGATGATAAAAGCCACATGTCATTCGAAAGACGACGAAGGGAAAAAAAAAGCACACGAATTCCTCTTTCTTAATATCTAAACGTCCGATATAAATTCCCTTTTTGTTGTCACGATAAACCTCATTAGATAGGGAAAAATCCCAATGTCGTTGGGATTATATCCCCGTCCTACTCCTAGCCCCCGTTTCTTCGTCTTCCTTTTATATATTTTGCTATTTTTTCTGCTTTCTTGTTATTACAGGAAAGCCTATAAAGAAGCAGCAAAATGTCAAATGGAAAATTTCAATTAACTTCTTTTCCTTTGCTTCCACTACTGAGCAATAATATATGCTCAAAATATAAAAAAAAAGACGAAACCAGTGCTCATTACTTAGAAGTCTCCATCGTTTTCTTTTACTCTTCCTGAATTTTAAACTTGCAACAACCTTCGCTTTTCCCCTATCAGAATAATCTAGTAAAAGAGCATAGAACATTAAACGATTTAATTCTTCTTCAAGTCTAATTTTCAAAATTTTTTTTTTTACTTCCTTCTATTTTCTTTTTTACATAATATCTTGGTCAATTTATTTCCTACTATGAATCACTTATGTAAGTTCGAACAACAAAAGAGGTTTAAAATCAGACCTTGAAGTTTATAACGCATTAATATCTCTTTAATGATATATCCCTGGTCCGAATTTTTAAATTAAAAAAAAAACCCATAAAAAATGAAAAGTTAAAAAAAAGCCATACGAATCAATTTTTATTAAAGTTCCCGCAGCTCATGATTTAATAAATATCAAATGAAATGCTAAACTAATGCAAAACCCCTTTTTCAACAAACCTTGCATTTTCAGTTGCATCAGTGAATTCAGCAGGCTCTCTTCATTAGATTTACCTTCCACTCATTAGACTTAGGTAGAATAATCCGTAATGCCTACGCTTAACACTACACATACAGTATGCCAATTCCTTTACACAATATCTATTCCCAGAGAAGACTGTTAGAGAATTATTCAATACGAGGGAAACAGTTAATATCAGTTAATGTTAGCAACAACTACAGCTGCAGGCAAGCGAATGAAGCCGGTTGACATAAACAATGCCAGAGGCAGAGGAAACCGCAATATTTAATTTACACAAACTTTACATTGGACAGTGAAAATTAATTAAAGCTTGTGAATTATTCATTAAAGTACTACTAGCACTTTTCAATTACTACGCCTAGCTATTTATGAATTCAAACGAGTAGTCGAATTTCAATAATTACACGTGCAGAGGCGAAATTGTAACGTTGCATTAATAAACATGGAATTTTTCGCTTTTCGATACAATTTTCATCATACAGAATTTTTAATAAAATTACTTAAAAAAGACAAAATTTACTATTTTAATTTCAATTCTGCTCGTTCGTCTTCGTTCAAATCATCACCAGAACGCTAAAGAATATAGCTCATTTTTCAAGATCTGTTGTTCGGTATCAAGGATGATAAATTAAGATATCAATGACATCACAGTTATTAATTTTAAAATTTACGATCAAAGTTTCCCTGAAAGCAATGATAGCAAAGAAGATATTCTGTAAATGAAAACAAGGCTTAAAAATCATGTTCTAAAACCGAAAGACAAAAACAAGCATATTTTCTTTCTTTAAATGGAAGAGTCTGGGTCGTCTTCAATACAGTATAAAAGTACGTGAGGCAACCCTATAGATAATAAGCTTCCATCAAAAGGACAATGGTGAAATGCGGAGTAATTTATAAAAAATTAGAATTCCTTAATAGCAATGATGAGGCAGATTGGCTTATCGACACCGAAGGTGGCATAGGAATACAGTGTGTATCCATACATTTGTAACAATCGTCTGGGGGGGGGGGATTCCTGGGATGAAAACAAGAAAGAACGCCTCTATGAACATATGTAACGCTTTATTGTTACAGAGTTACATTGGCCACATCACAGGAGATGCTCAAAGTTACAGGCGTTATTGATACGCTCTTCCAGATCGTTGATATCGTTAACCGGAGTAGCGTACACCACACTTTTCATGTATCCCCGGAGATGAAATTCCAGTGGATAAAGCTCAGGAAACCGAGCAGGGCAATGCACTGGACCTGAACGCCCGATCTACCGTTTGGGAAAGTGTCATCCAAACCCACTCCTGTATAAGTCATGCTGATGACGTGAATGAAAACGAGCGATATCTGTGTAACTCTGTCACAACGCTTTGTTGAACATATGTTCATAGGACATTCTTTCTTGTTTTGATCCACATCAGTAATTGACAGGTATTTATATATAGAGACGACCAAAAATAAATTGGCTGAACCTACAATTCTGCACCTGAGAACGTCTAATTCTAATATTCCTTAGGCTCTAAGCTGCAGAATTAATCTATAGAATTCATGTTTTCTTCTTGTTCAGCTAAATTTCGAAAAGAAGCTTCCAAGTACGGACTTGTAGGCAGAGTCGATTATATTTTTTTTCTCTCAATATTTTTAATTTAATGTCCTTTAGAGTGCTTATGTTCCCCGAACGCGAGTTTTCCATCCTCCTATTTAATGGAGTTGACGTGTTCAGGGAGTAGTCTTGAATCTGGCAGTGTCATTCCTGTTGGTGACAGTCAGTCTCTGCAGACTCCGCTGGCAGTTTGTGGATTCTTGGATGTTATTGAATTTCTCATGCAAGAACTCATATTTTCTTACGTGACTTTCAGGTTCTTTGTTGAATAAGTTGGCAATTCTGTGCACACGGTCGTCGCGATAAGCGAAATTGTATCCACAGAATCGTTGTTTCCATGGCCATCTTCCTTCTCCTCTTGTTGAGCCAATTGTATACAGGTAGTTTTTTCATGACTTCAGGAATGATTGAAGATTAACTATAGGTTTTTTGTTTCTGTCAGAAGAAACCGATTTCTTTTGAAGTCGTTTTTGAAAGAATAAATTAAAATAATTAAGTTATTTATATAATAATACCAGTCAGTATTATGTTGTTGGTTCGTCAGAGCTATTCGCGTGTAGACGTATTAATTCGCTTTCAGTCCGCCAACGGAGATGAGACTTTACTCTATGGTAATTTGGCGGGAAGAAATAACGCCGTCAAGCTATAAATATACGAACAGCTTTAATGACCACGATCTAACTTAAAATTCACGGTGCAAACTCGACATGACTGCATCAAGTGCATTAGCCTTCGAAAAATTTAAAAGAAATTCGACAGAAAGTAGGTCACCTGCAACAAGGACAGAGCAAAGTTGACTCCAATCATATTTCAACAGCTCATACGTACCTTTAAACAACAACTTAGCCGTCTTCCAGAGGGAGTGTATAACATAAATTAAAAAAAAACTCTGCCTGTTACGGATAAAGTTGACTAACCACACGCTTTTTGCGGACATGTTGGCTCTTTTACATATTAGAATTGGAATAAAATATTTAAATTGTGGCCACTTACAGGCCATGAACGGAACATAGAGAAGTTCTAAAATATGCAAAAGATCCCAGAAAATTATGCAGGCTGAAAACTGTACAAGTCTTTGAAAGAAAAGATAGAAACATCTAAACCACTAGAAACAGATTTACATCTTGTGTGGCAACTCGTGTGCGGGCGGACGTTATCGTACTCCAGAAGAGGGTCCAAAGCTGCCAGTCAATCCTGGTGTCGACAACAACTCCGGAATTCCTCTCCGACGGGTTCACCCAACTAGTCACGCGTTGGCGCAATGCGTGGAAAGGGATGGGGACTATGTCGAAAAGTGAATAGTGCATTACATAGAGGACAAATGTGAGTATAAGATACAAAAAGAATTTTGAAAATCGGTTAACAAATAAAAAAGTTACAGCCATGGAGGCATTACTTTTCAAAACGCCCTCATATATATACCCTGGGCATTCTATACAATGTCGGCTTTAACACGTTGCCGGTAACATATCGAATATCAAAAACAAAACAGAGCTCTAGAAGTAGTGATAGTAAGAGCTTTGGAAACATTTCTAAACAAGCAAACAATCAAAATTTACGGATATTTTATATGTAACAGAGTTAGCTAGAAATAAGTTTCCCTACTTCAGAGTGCTGTAGAATCGTGCTATTGGTTCAAATGAGATAAAATTTCAATTACAGAAAATTCAAATGATGCGTTTGACATTTATTAAATAAAAAAAATTTTAGCACAAAAATCCGCGGATAGATGGCGCTGTAATATACATAAACACATTTCATATGCTTTATCAATGTGATATAACATAATAAAAGTACGCCACATGCCACGGATTTCGTCTACAGCGGCAACGGCGCACACAAACTCCCGAAAAGCTGGCCAAAATGTCTAAAATTATTTGATTTACACGAAAGTTGGTATATTGGAGTTTTAGAGGTCACTGATTACGAATCTGAGATCCAAATAACTGAAAATAGCATAAAAGAACCAAAATAGCACACTTGAATGCCAAAAAATGTCTAAACGAAGCGAAGTCTAATAGCGAGTCTTGATTGTGTCATTGCTCAAGCGAAGGATATCGAAAGAGTGCCTTCTTTCCCTTGATTAGACCCTTTGTTTATGGTTAAAAACGTTATGTTTACTTAAAAGATCTTTTCAAGCGTATCGATACGCCATTTCTCTGTATGTTGATGTGTTAGCCGACATACAGTCCGGTCCAGAATCGTTAATTATTTATTATAAACACACTTGACACGAGCGTCACGAGACGCACTCACCGAGGATCTCGCCCTCGGATGCTTGAGAACAACCAGATATATCCATGCACATATTTCTTTTAACGTCAAAATTCATATCTTTAACGAGAATTGTTCAACGTTCTAAACAAAACCCATTCTATATTTAAGTTTGGGTACCAGAAAAAAATATAGACAAGTTGGTAGTAAATATTTTTACCGTTTAGGAGATTATTAAGGACACACAAACAGACAAACATACAAATAAACAAATGTGAAATATATATAACATTCACAACTGTGCGTGTTACGAATAATATTAATATGACCATATTCATAGTAAGAGATTTTCGAACAGAATATATATCTGTATACTACAATTCGATCTGTTTATATGCTTCACAAGCGATCGATGCTGAAATAAATAGCGCGGAGCGCTACTAAAAATAATCGCAAAACCAAAAAGGCAGATAAAGGCAGCAAAAGTTTTAACGATTCGAAAGAGAAAACATATGGTATTAATTAGAACCTGGAATAAGCTGGAAAGCATAACTATTTGGCTATTTGAAAAATTAATTCTTTCGAAATATATCTTAAAGTCTTAACTATAAAAAAAACAACAAAAAAAACTATATATGTAATATATAAAAAATATTGTTAGTATATTTTTCTATTGCACATATTTCAGGAATAGAATCTGCTATGCAAAATTCGATTTGCAAACTTTGTTTTTAAAATATACCCGCAAAACCAGACTAGTAAAATCTGTTACTTTGAATTGTCACGATTATTTCGTACGAAGATCAACTTTGAACTGAACTGGAAATTGAAGTATAGAAAATATCAATCTGAGATTGGTAACATTCGATGAAGAATGTAGTTCTCTCTCCGAAACACTAATATTTTAGAAAATTCGAAATTGATTTTTTAAATTTTGGCCAGCTTTACGGGATTTTGGACCACTGTGCGGCGTTCTGCTAGTTCTGGTAGAACAATTTTACCAGTAGCGCTTTTTCAGGTAACTAATGCTCGTGCAGAATCCGCCGTCTTTTTAACCGGAGACTAATGCTTATAGGCATGCGCTATAACGCACATGATGTTTCACATATTCCATATATGCAAAGAAATACCATTTGTTAGAGCGCCATCTATTGGTGAATATTTGTACTAAAGATTTTTATTTAATAAAATGTCAAGGTGCATCATTTGAATTATCTGTAGTTCAAATTTTATCTCATATTTAAAATATAACTGCATACAATAAATGGTTTTGTTTTTTGTACTGACATAGCATAGTGTTACATTTGGTTAAAGTGTAACAACGTAAACTTTTCCGCACCGATGAAGTGTATATTTTTCCTTTCAATTCCCACATAACAGGAAAAAGAGATTAACGTTTGAATCGCAATTACTGAATGGGAAAGTTCGCTTTGGAAGAGAGGAGAAAAAGTGGTTCTATAAATTCAATATATTTAGTAACAAGTGATTCGAATAAATATTAATATAATGTTTTTACTGAATTTTCTGGATTATTTTTATGTAAAAGATCTCGATTGGCTATGATAAATGACAGTTGCTTTACTTCAATAAGCGAAACCCAGCTTATCAAAATCAATAGCAAAATTTAATAAAAATTGTAATGGCAGGTTTATCGCTAACGTCAAAAACGAATTCACGAGCAATATTTATTTTATTTAAACAAGTAGAATCACGTAAAGAATTCGATTTGATTAAATTATAGTTAGAATAAGAAGATAATACAGAGAAATTTCTATTGTAATGTAAGAAGAAACACAAAGCTCTTATTACTTTCAAGAAGCGACAGTAATTAATGAACAGTAATCAACGTATACCTATAATTTAAGTGAAACTGTATCTTCCAAATACATACTAGTATATCAAAAAATACAAGTGCATTAAATGTTTTATTTTCTGTTATAAAATGCATTAACTATAAACTGTTTGTAACTATATTTCTTTTTTTTACTTCTCCCGCTATCTTTTATTTTTGCAGCTTGGCTCCCATGACGGAGTAAGCCTCAGCGTTTACTACCAACGACCGCCGCCGCAACCAATCAGCATTTTTCCCATCATCGTGATTCAGGCAAATGAGCGCCATTCATCAATTACGACTTTTCGAACAGTGAAACAAGCGAGGCCCAAAGTATTTCTACACACCCAAAAAATATACACACAAATACACACAGCACATAAAAATATTCTTGATTTTCATCTGCATTAAAACGGATCTACCTTCTGGAAGTAAAGCCGAGTGCGAATTTACAAAGAAAATAACAAAATATTCAGAAGAATTTAAAAAAATAAAAGACTGTAATAATACTAAAATAAAAATAAAACAACGGTAGGCTCTACGTTTTGTATAGATTTTAATGAACTCTAGTGTTTACCGAGACTTTTTCCCAATAAAAACTAAAGGCAAGTTTGGTTCGCCTGTTCTTTTCTACAACTGTGTTTGCATTCCGTCTAAACAAACAAAAACAAATTCCTTATACCTTTTGTAAATAGAGGATTGTTTTCCGTTCTTTCTTTTTTAGCTTCGTTTTTCCCTTTCTTTTCTTTCTACTAAAGACATTCACGTTTGCCTCCTTTGTGGATTTTCCTTCCCTTCTGGCTCGGGATAAAAGGAAAAGAAGCGCCGAGAGGCTCCAGCGAAATGAACCCGTGGAAATGATGCTTGACGGTGGCAATGCACAAGGGTGTTGAATTATCTTGTCCATATATGCTGGTGACAAGAATAACACTACATCCAATTAACCATAGTAATTATCTAAACTTAATAGCTTTAAGGAAAAGCGTTAAGTTAGCTTTCCGTAACATTAATTACAACCATCTTTACTTACACATTATTTTAAAAGTTCTAGAGAAACTCTTTAGCATACATTCTGCGAAATCTTTTGCAACGAACAAGCTATGCTAAAGACACCTAGTTAAGAAAAAGCTATATAAATGGCATACAACTATATCGGATCACGGTTATAAATCTAACATGAACTGACTAGTGCCGATGCAATTTTAATTTTATGATTAGCTATATATCAGGCCATATCAGGCCAATCTGAGGTGCCAGTTAGAAAGGATATACGCGTGTTTCGTTTATTCTTGCATTATTTTCTTAAGGTAATCTCAGTTTTATATTAATAGAAGATAATCCCAACTTGACGCTCTTTAAACCATTTGACTAAATCCATTTTATAATGGCTAGAAATGCCTCACACTGCCTCTACAGTTTTTTCTTGTAGTAGCAGCTTCTTATGAGTTACAGAATAAAAAGAAGTGGCGAATTGAAAGATCAGGTCAATATATTGAAGTTTTAGTTTAGATTTTTCTAGAAGGCAAGCAACTTGCAATAAGATAAGCGCTGAATAGATGACATACGAGGTTGTAGGTTACGTCTGAATTTTCAGCGCATTTACAGAGCACGAAATTTTGTTTACCACTTGGCAGCTAAGCTAGAAGTGTTATACGATTTGGTGACTATAACATAAACTATCATAGACATTTTAAACCGCTTTTATAGATCTTCTTCACGTGTAGCTAAACTGATAACTAAACCAGCTGCCGGATATCCTCTTTGAAAAGAACAAATATACCCAAAAAATACACCCAATTAAATATATTAAATTTGCTATCGTTCATCAAGTTTAAAAGATAATCATAACTCTCAGAAGACACTGTAGCAAATATATTACACACAACAGTAATTAAAAAACATTTCTTTCTCAGCAATACATATATAAAGCCGACATATTGTTGGAAGAGCAAATCAAAAATAATTTCCAATTTTCTTTTTATTATCCAACAGATAGTCAAATTATTATCTAATCATAAATAATGATTATTAGAGAAAAGTCACCAAAAGCGGGTCCCCGTTTTGTTTTTGACATGTACAGGAAAAACTACCAAATTTAAAACATTGGAAAAATGTGGAACACATCTAGTTAAGTTACTTTATAGGTCTCACTATTTAAAACACCATTAACATTTTTTTTTTCAAAATATTGCTCTTTTACAGTTTCAAAAAAGTGTTCCTAAAGCGGGCCCCTTAATTTCATAAGTATTAAAAGGAAAAAATAAAAATTGAATGAAAGAGAAGCATTTATTTCCTATAAAAACAATCATAAATAGCAAATTAAAATTTTTTAATGAAATAACACTTAATTAAAGGCATCGTAGATTAAAAAAAAAATAAAAAAATAAATAAAGGCATATTTCCCCCTAGTAAGTCTATGTAGTGTAAGCCATAACATTCCAAGAAGATGAGAATAAGTAAACGTAAAAATATGGGGGGTCGTTTAGGATCTGCGTGGAGGCCCGGGTTAGGACGACCTCGTGTATATTTTTTTTAATTAATATTTTCGATAAATATGCATGTTTCAAACTTACACTAGTACGTAGCCATTATAATAAAGAATAAATAGGTATAACAAATCAAATTGTTATAAGTAGGTATAATAATCAAATTAAACCTTCAAAATACTGGCACAAAACACGTGAAACTAAGGAGCATAAAAACTTCCGACATTCACAAAAAGCAATATGTCGCCATTGAGAAACAACAGATTGAGTTAAACACTTGGGCGCTGATCCTCTAGTAGGCAGTTGCATAAGCTATTACCTTAACCTTTCATTGCTATTCTACAGCAGAAATTGAGGGGGCCCGCTTTTAGTCACTTTCCTCTATGTACTCAAATTATTATAATCTTATCTTCCTGTGAATATCCATATTCTCACCTAACATACTAGAAAGATAACCAATTACAGCCTGGGATGAAATTTTTACTTTACATATTAACAATTTCAAAACTCGCAAATTTTAATAAGAAAAATCTAATTAGTAAACTAAATACATGAAATCTGAATTTAAATTTAGATAGTTCAATTCTCACACAATCGAATTGGAAACACGTAACAAAAAAAAAAACCGCATAAAAATAATAAAACTATTTTAATGTTTTCTCTTATTTAAAAAATTCACATTTGTATTTACTTTAAGCAATACGATATTCCAACAAAAGATGAAAATATTCAGTCTCGCGTCTAACTTATGCCTATCTTATTAAAAAATATATATTTTAACAAACAACATATTTTAATTCAAAAAGAAAAGTTATCATGAAGTTTAGCGGCGTATCTTTTTGGATATTTCTATTGGAAAACAGCCTGCTCACTTTTAAGCTTATCGCCTCTTGAAAACTTAATGGAATACTATCGATTACCATTTTCTTTTCCCCGGAGTCTGATATTTTGACAGACGAATTCTATTCTGAATTTGCTTTTATTTGAAATTTCACAAACTCGTGTCATTCAGCGGGGATAGCAATCGAGAACGATTATAAATGTTGGAACCATTTTTCTAGTCGTGAAACTTTTCGATGTTTTGACACCGAACGTTTTCGATAAATCGATTTAAAAAGAAGTTATCGGAAAATTTGACGCAGATTTTGCGAGGGAATAAAACGCAACACGTTTAATAATATGTTTATAGTTACTATATCATGAGATGTTAATAGTTGAAAGAGAATCGCCAATACGGATATAAAATTGAGTTAGGCTTTTTAATAAAATCATTTCAATATATGAATGGAAGAAACTTTTACCTGACGAAGTTTTCAAAATTATGTAATTGAATTCATTTCTAAGACGGAATAACTAAAGAAAAGAATGCAAACCTAAATTAAATACATATAGTGTATGTAATTTATAAAAACTTAAATCTTAATTACAAAATCTACTAAAGCTATATTTAGTTTTAAATTAAAGAAACAGTCGATTTAAAGACATGTAATTTTGGTGGCATCAGTTTGATTGAAAATATTTTCTATTTTAGAAAACATAAGCTCCATTTCGTATAACATTTCTTCACTCATCGAGAATCGTACTCCGATATATTCGTAGACATGTTACATAGAAAGGTTTAAGGAAGATGAACTTTTTTTGTGCTGTCTGTAATATACGATGCGCCTAACTATTCACCATTTTGAATGGTAAGTTTTCCATCCAAAATTCCATAGGAAGAGTAGAACATCTTCCTTAGATAAAGACAAAATATTCTAATATAGTTGAAAATCTTTTATTTTTATTAATATTCCAACTAAAGTGTATGGAACAAGAACAAAGAACCAGTCATGTTTAATCGATTGTATGGCACGCCAACCAAAATTCGTCTTTTATTCTGAAAGCGCCAACTTGTGCATCGCCATAGTTAAATGCAATCTTATCCCAATCTTGTAAAAACAACAAGCATTAAATCATTGTAGTAATTCTATAATTTTCTTTTTCCACAACTTCTATTTTCTTTAATTAATGTTCAATTTTAAGAATCACCTTGAAACAAACAAAACTTTGTGTATGTATGCTGTAGAATATATTAAAATGACATTCAAGTGAATATCTAATCTCTTTGTTTGTTTTATACATTTATCAGTGTGTTGGGCACAAATGCTTATCTCATTTGTTTTGTTTTTGTTTTTTTTTATGTAATTCTTTAATGAATTTTTAACAATCTATAAATGATAAAAATATTGATGAAATTCATATTTTATTTTAAAAATACCTGTTATAAATTTTTTTAGTTCATTCATCTTATTTAAAAATAACTTAAAAAATGTCTGGAAATAAAAATATTACAACAATATGTATAAACATATTTTTTCTTAATCATATTAATCTTTAATTCTAAAATTTTAATTAATGAAATACCATGCCAAAAATATGTTATTGTAATTGTTTGGTTTTTATGAATGATTGTATGAATGCAGAGAAAAATTTTTGTAAACTATAAATAAAAAATACAGAAAATATAAATAAATAAAATAAATACAAAATAAATAAATGGATTAACGTTTTTAATCTCATTGTGAAATTCTTGCATTTTGTAGAGCAAGAAAGTGTAATGTATTTCATTTATTGAAACCAATAAAAATAAAAAGCAAATATTACCAATTTTTATATGCATGATAAGCATAGCATGAATGAACCAATTTAAGCCAATATTTTTTAAGGAAAAAAAAATTTCTGTTTTGCTGTGTATCTAATAAAATTTTAAGCTTTATTATGTTTTTCTTTTTATATATGGAAAAAAAATCAAAGAAAGAAAAGATTAAATTGAAATTGTAAGAAAATAAGAGAGCCAGCCAGAAAAATGTATTTACTTGATTTAATAAATATATATATATATATCTACAGAAATATATACATAAAATTATTCCCCTTTCCTTATCACCTTAACCATAATTTTTCCGATTTTTTCCCCTTCTTCATTGAATGCATCATTATATTTCAATGTACACAAAAAAAAATATTAAAAAAAAAATGAAAATAAAGAACTATTTTTATAATTAAATAAAAATCAAAGTCGATATCTTTTTATTTATTTATCTTTTTTTTTTTCAATTTTCAGGAATAGTTTTCTTCATATAGCAAACCAAATCACGCAACCTTCTAACATTTCCATGCCAACGTTAATTATAAATGAGATATCTAAAATGAAATCCACCCTTCAAATAAAAATTAATTTATATTCGCCAAAAGCACTCGTATAACTGCCTTATAAACATATCACTTTAAGGCAATTAATTCTCTGTTTAACGTCTGCTATGTCATTTTCATTGGCCCCCATTTATCAACCTCATCGTCAATGAAACTACAGCCATCTTTGTGCGACGGAAAATACACATTTAAATCTCCTTCAGTAATATATTACATAGTCATAAAAATTTCGAATATAAAGCCTCGTCTTTGTCCACCAGATTTAACAAAAAAACAGGTTGCAACTTCATACGATTTAGCATTCTCCGTCAAACTCAAATATAAAGATTACATGAAAGCTGAATTACAGTTTAAAGATTATAAAAAATGCGATATGTATTGTATCTGCGACATGCACATATATAAAGATAAAAAAATAGGCTTTTTTTTTAGAGGGCCTTTTCTCATCTTGAAATTTTATTTTAATAAGCACTGACAGCCAAATTTCATTTTCCCTTCCCGTTAGCTCAGAGCTTAACGGATAAAACATTAAGGGATAGATTGGGAGAAATTGAAGAGAAAAGAGGAAAGTGAAACTATTTCTTTCAAATTGAAAAAACTAATTTGGAAAATTGAATTTCTGTAGTGTTTAAAAAAAAATTCGATAAAAATTAATTTTTTGTGTGGTGGAGCGGGAGGTGAATTTGAAAGGACTTTGGGAGGGGAAGAGAAACCCAAAGAGCGATGGAACCCTTTCTTCAAACTCCACGCAACTATGGATTGAATAATGGATGAGAAGAATTACAAATCTGATTACACGATTAAAAGAGAAAGGAGGAAAAAAAGCCCTTGAGGGGAAATTTGTATCCATCAACAACTGAATAGGGAGAAGGAAATTTTTCAATGAAATTTTCAAAGCCCTCTGCGAATATAATTTGTTAAGCGCCCATATTCAATTATTAAACAGAAGAGAAAACTTATAATTAGTAATTAAAACTCGGGGCATTTTTTCTTATTCTTGAGCTTAGACCAGTAAGAATGGAAATTAAGATGTACATTCAAGTTTTACATAAAAAAATAAATAAATAAATAAAAAAAAATTAAAAAAAATAAAAAAGATACAGAGAGAAAGAAACTTTGTCAAGTTTCATAGCTTTTCTATACTTTATCTATATACTAAAACTCTTGCGTGTATTTATTTATTTATCTGTAATTCTATCTCCTCCTAGACGGTTTGAGCTAGCGACTTGAAATTTTCAGGGCAGGCTTATCAATAAAGGACCTGCTCTATCGCCAAAAATCAGCCCCCCCCCTCCCCACTTTTTGGGGTTTTCATTTAAAATTATCTGCTTTTGCTTTGTAATTCCCCTCAACAGATGGCGCGGGCGGGCGAAGCCGCGGGTAACAACTAGTATTATCTAACACGTTAAAGTAACGGCTCGCTTACGCTATTGAAATGTTTGCTTTATAATCACGTTTCCTATAAATAAGTATCTACTTATATGAAAGCTGGAAACTTAGCATCCTGTCAGTATTAACCAGATTATACATTAATTGAATTTAACAAGAGCTGCACCATAAACAATTCTATATCATAAGCGCCAACTCCATTATGTTTCACTGTATTAATTTAGCTTAACTTCGATAATGTACATATCAGATCCCTATGGTACTCAATTACCGAATCAGGGAGTTAAACCTCCATGCTATCAAATATTAATATATAATGATTCAGCATTTTTAGAGACAGTTTATTCAAGCAATTTTTGGAAAGCACTCGCATCCATAGAGTTAGAAAGGACTCGCATCCAAGAAAAAATGAGTTAGAAAGGACTGAGCAAAAAAAAAAAAATTAATAGGTACCCGCATCCATCTTAAAACTGTGGGAACTAAACTCAAAGACAGCTGTGCTCCAATCCATATATCTCTAATTGTCAGGAAAAAATAGGCATATCCGTCAGAAACAGTCTAAAATGGTTGGTAATTGCGTCGATAACGGGCAAAGAGCAAACGTCAAACATGAATGATATATAAACGATTTCTTATAAATGTTCAGATAATAAGTGTAGTGGATGAATAAATACAAAATAAAATAACATATATGTTATTACATGAAATGTAAGATGGTTTTACAGTGCCTAAATGTCCAAAAAAACATCACAAGCCAGGACAATGGACTTGTGTGCTGATATTTCAGCAAAAAGCACAATAAGATTTCCCAATAGAATTCGTACGTATTAGGAAATACTGTATATATTGTTCTACCTTATAGCTCATTCAATCCGAAACCCAATTACATTGTTATTTAAAATATATTCTCTTATCCACAATGTGAATTATTTCTCATGTTCAAAACTAAGTCCATTTATAGAGGGAGAGATTCAGCAAATAAAAAGCATTTTATGCTTCAACATATTGCATATAAAGATACTTTTCACACTGAACCATGAAGAAAATTGCCCATTAATGGTTCTCATGGTCTTAGCGCATACAGTCTCCTTATGCTAGTTTCATTTCATTTATGCATATTATTACATGCATTTACATACAGTTACAATACCGTTATGTTAATACTATGCAAAATTCAATTAATATTTTGATGCGTTCTTCGTTACATTTAGGGTCACAAAATCGGTGAATCTATTCAGATATAAATGTTTTCCTGAAATTTGCAGTAACAGCGAATTTACCTCAAACAAAGCACTTACTTAGTCTTAAAATATCTCAGCGTTAAGAGTGCGTTAAACGTCTTGAAGGTTATTTCGCACAGCAATTATTCACTTTCAAGAACACATAACGAGAACAATAATAGGTTGTTGCTTCTATTATTCCAATAAATAACGAGTACTTTAAACAATGCTTGGTTACAGCCTCCGAAGCTTGGAATGATAAATGCCATAGAAGATTCAAGTATAATCCACATGTCACGTGCTCTTTATGAAAAGTCAACTTTGTGACCATCGCCAAAAGACTGGCGACTGCAATATCGTAGCAATTGTGACTGCAATTATGGACTACTCGTAGCAATTGTGACTGAATGGAATCGCCAGAAATCTGCTAGAAACACTCGTAACACTTCCAATATTAAGGACTTATTAGTCTTGAGCGAGCTATAAAATCCATAAAGAACCGAACTGGTTTCAACAAGAGATTTAGCGATTAACTGACCTAAAGATAGTCGGTTTCAATGTGGCTATTCCACCATGCTCATGAGCACGGAATGCGTTGGATTGGATCAAGGATCCACTACACTTCATTGAGTTGGAATATCGGCCTGGGCCGCCACAATCACTCAATTTGAATTGCATTGAACACCTGGGGCTTTATTTGGAGCGGCCTATTAGCATCAATAACGTTTGCCGACAAATATACGCGAGCTGACGGAAAGTTTTGTTAGAGATATAGGATCACATCGGCTAGAGTAAATATGTACAGTCAACCAAAGGAAATAATCCACACGAGTTTAATACTTAATATTACATTTCATGCTATTGTGTTGTTTTAATAGCTTTTTTAATTATAATTATTTAAATTTAATAATCTTAATAATGTTAACTCTAAATGTAAAATTAAATTATTAAAATTAAATTAATATTGAAACGGTAAAACTTAGAGTAAAATTCAAGTGTGGATTATTTCCCTTTGACGACTGTACATATTGCAGATGCATAACATTGCAGTCGAGCCATCTGAATGACAATTTCCTCCCTAAGGAACACTTGGTCGAACACATTCCCGAGTAACATTAATGGAATAGAATTAATATTTTAAAATAATAGCTTTGCAATGTTTATAAAAAAACAACAACAAAATTAAATGTTATTCAATCAAATATTTATTACAGAGTGCAAGCTCTCGTAAAGAATTTTGTACGTTTGCCACTTAATCTAATTTCGTAAATTGCACAATAATGAATGACATTACAATTTTAATTGACTTTTAAAATTTCTCAGGAAAATAAAATCGAAAAGTGAATTTCATTATAATCTTCATTAAAATTTATAACTTTTTATGAAGATATTTGTTCGATTACATATAATGAAGTTTTATTTTTATTAACATTGAGTACTGGAGTAACATTGAATATTTTCATAATCCCAAACTAATTTATGAATATTTTGATAGACTTAAGTCACTCGTAATGTATTATTTTCAATTCATAATGAAAGAAAAAAAAACATTTTTACAGCATGAAGACAGTAATACAATGAAAATTAATAAAGTGCCAACCTTAAGTCAAATAAGCAAACTCCTTGATTTTAGAAATTCTATTGCAAGAAATTTTATTTTATTCATAAAAAGCTATAAATGCTAAATGGTATTATAGCAACAATGATAAAAACTGCATACACAAATAGAAATGCACGGCCCATGAAGCTCAACAAGTCATTTGAATATAAAGTTTTTTAGTACTGCAATCGTCATGATATACATAAAAAAATATCAACTTCCATTGGCAGAACATTTTCTTACATTTTTTTCCTTGAAATATAACGCAAAGGGGTAATTTATGTTTTACGGCACTATAAAATGAAGACCGCTTCCTAACAAGCCCCTACTGAGTTCAAGCAGAGCTATTTCCAAAAATATCGCACTTTCTCCAGATTTAATCCCTAAATTCTCCTGCGAAATTTATTAACGCTATAAAGTGTTTCACTGCTAAGCCTTTGACTAGAATCAATCATAAAAAAAGCAAAACATATCACGTGCTCTGAATTTCGTTTATTATTTTTCCCAACGCCTTCCGTTGTGATAAAGCGAGATATGAATTTGAAAAATGTTGAGTTTTCACCATTTTTCGAGATGGGCTAGAGAGAGAGAGAGAGAGAGAGAGAGAGAGAGAGAGAGAAAGAAAGCAAGGAGAAAGGCAGGAAAAAAGGGATAAAGAAAATGGTCTAAAAACGACAGGAGTATGATTGCAAAAGCCGCCATACTTCAAATCGATGGCCGTCGTCGACGACTACGTGATGGAGCCACCAATTGGAGTCGAAAACCGTCGCTCGCTCGCCCATCTCCGACAATGACAATAACCATTGTTGCGCATTTGGCAGCGGCGGTTCCTAATCGTTGCGGCCGTTTCGTAATAAACGAGTGGAAACGGGGAACGACAACGACGCCTGGCGGCGGACATCGACGGCGAACCGACAGAACGACGCCGGTGATGACTTCGTTGACGGCCCCGTGATTGCCGCACAATGCTCCCGCTGTCGAACGAGTGGAAAGGGGTAGGAAAGAGGGGGTGGGCCATTAAAAATTGTCATAACCGCCCCCATTTGATGGGGATGCACCCACTTAATCTGGCGACCTATGACGAGGGTTTACGACGGGGCGGTCAAGGAGAGAGGACGAACAAAACGTCAATAACGTGACGAAACCAACACAAACGATGGCCAGCACCGCCGAACGACAACGACTGTAAAATCCACTGACTTTAATGGGTCTGTCAGGCAAAGGCACACAAGCAATGGTGGCGAGATGACGACGCAGTTTGACTTGAGAAAAAGAAATCAGTCAGCATTGAAAGAATCACCACAACTTTTCAAGTTGGTGGGAGGCTTTCCCTATTTTGGGCGTGCTGAAGGTGACGATGAAGCGAAACCTTCTAGCGAGCAAACCGTCAAATCTTCTATTGATGAGTGATGAAAATCCTTAGAAATTTTTTTTTTATAATCCCGTCAAAAGATCACAAAGTCTTTTTCAACCTGTCAAAACTTCTTTCGTCGTCGTTCCCCTGTTTCTATATTATTATTATTTTTTATTTTTACTTCACATAGGAAAAAACACAAATACGGATGGAAAAAATACAAAAGCTTCCTTATATTATAAAGCCTTTATAGTGAACAACTTTTAAGTCAGACAAAATTAAGGTAACATTGCAAGAAAGTATCAATTAGGGGAATTCATAAATTTATCAATCAAAATAAAAACTTACCAACCTTCCATCAGGTCTCACATGAGACACTTTACTTTTCTGCCTACAATGCCTTGATTTTAAATATACCAAGAGTTTCTAAAGAGGGAGCCTCATTGCAAACCTACTAGTCATAAGAAGGATAAAATTTTTCTTAGATACATTAACGTTTAGAAATAACCCTTCTTTCACTCATAAGCTTATTTTTTCAGCTGACATTTAAATAAAATAGAAAAAATAACCACGCCTAAACAGAATTGAGATAGCCCCTGCCCCCTTCCAGGCCCAGGTGACATCTCCCGACACACCAGTAAATATGTAAGTATAAATACTTTGGTATAATCACAACCATCACAGGCTATAAAGTGCTTTACGTTACTCTTTAATGCGGTGCAATCACTATGTAAGTTTATGATGGTGATTACACCGAAACGCATCGGCTTTCAATAAATTACCGTGTTGCCTTTACTACACTTTTCCTCTCTTTTCAGTATGCTTCGGACATAAATTCTTTAATGAAATTTAAAAATAAAATTCGCATAATATTGAAGCGTAATTAAGAAGCTTAGAATTAAATTCGCATTGCATTTAATGTTCGCTTTAGATATATATATATTTTTTAAAATAAACCCGAGTTTTTTAGCCTTGAATATTTTTGAAGAAAATTGCTGGATTTCTGCTAAAAGTAGAACATTTTGGACGTATTTGTTCTACGTACGTTCTGAAACGTAAGGCGAAATTCAATAACGAGCTACGCATTAATTGTACCATTGTATAATAAAAGCAAGTAATATTTTTGTTATTTTTTATAATCCCCATGTTAGGGGTTCCTTTTAAGTGCTATAACTTCACACAGTTCCATAAGAACCCTCATGCAAAGTAAGATAACATTGTGTTTTACGAAAGCCAATGCGAGATGGCTAAGAAAATACGCTTCGGAAGCCCCTGATGGCAGCACATACGCTGGTCCCTCAATTTTCACAACACATCAAAAGCGGATATCATAAACGAAAGGGTTTTAATTAATTGTTGATATTGTAATTTTCGGTATAATTCGCTTTATATCCTATTTTTAATGTGCGTTTTCCTTCGTGATAATGACTTCACTGACAATGAAACGGCATTTTATCAAATTTTATGTCATTCATTCTGAAACAGGTATAACTGTATTACATGAGCTTCTTTATATTTAAATACTAAAAAAATAGTCTTCAATAAATAAAACTATTAAAATATTCTAAAATATAAACAATATCTCATGCTCTTTTAATATACATTTTCATAATATTATTTGAACTTTTACCCTTATTTTGAAATCTAGCATGTATACAGATGAGCTATATAAATTTTATAGAATTCTTCTTTGCAGTTTCTACCAATTCACCGAAATAATGTATGCGTTTCGCCATTCTCGATTTTAAGCAGCTCAAATGGACTCAAAAGCAATCTGAGTAAGGTTTTCAAGATGTGCAAAAGCTATTCCTTGTAGAAAATGAGGAAGGTAAGCTATTTATTTTAGAAATTCCAATTTAAAGGCTAATTCTTTATACCCAAGTTTTACATGACGACGTTCTCTGAAAAGAGAAAACGCTGGATAGAGGTTTAAAAAGAGAGAAAGAGAGAGAGAGAGAGAAACGAGCGAAACAATTAAAGGAGGAAAATTAAATATTTGTGCTTCTTCATTCCGAATTTAATTAATCATAGTCTCGGGAGAATATCAATCTCACGCCAGTAACGAACCATTTTCACGCCATTGCGGAACAAAAGTAAATTTATTTTCACTTTAAAACAATATTAAAACTAAATTCTTCTAAGTATAAAAGTTTACACTCTAACATTCAAGCTTTTTCACTATTTTCTGAAAATAATTCCCGTTTACAATGCTCTGCAGTTTCATTTGCGAGTCAAAACAAAATTTTGTTTGTCTCCCAAATTATTAATGTCTACAATTATCTATTCAGTATCGTGCCTTCAACAACTGAAAATATATTAATAATATTCCTTAAACTAAAAGATTATTTCTTCAAGCTATATGTAAAGATTACGGGTTATCCTCAGGAGTTCTTGATTTGCGTGTTTTTCCCAGTTTCCCAAATTGTGAAATGAGAAGCTGGGGTACCCCTCCCCCCCACCCAAAAAAGTAAAAAACCAGCAGTGACATCTTTTGTCCGAATTGAAAATTATTTTCAAAAAAGATTTAAGAAAAATAGAATAAAATAAAATTTAAAAAATATCAAATGCTTTCAAATTAGAACAAATAACATAAAAGTATGATTTTTATTATTTTATTGGGGATTTTTATATAAGGAGTCTATGTACCCGGGGGAAGATATTCTTTTTTGTAATTCAGTTAATGAACAATTAATGACGGCATAGGAAAATTATATAACTGTAACAATATATATTTTAATTGCAGGATCAACCTCTTTAGTCAAATGGTGGTTTTCATCCAAAGGTTTTCATCACACCAATGGCGTAGCAGAATATTCTCTTTAAAAGAAGATCGAGTAAGTGTCATTTTCTGAGAATTATTTAAAATTTTATGATAGAGACATTAAAAAAATAAAAAGAACTTTTCTTCATTTCGCACTTATAAATTTCATTAATAAGTCCGTTAATAGTGTAATTTTTGTAAAAATTTCTCCCTTGCGCCTTCAACTTTTCTTTAAATTTGTCGATAAACACTATTATCGGAAGGTGGCGCCCATTCTTCCATCCTTTTTATAGCTTTTCCCAATGGATCTAAATGCTTCGCCACAAGTTAAGGGGGCGATCCCTTGATTTTCCTTTCTCTTTAAGCAGCTTCTCTACGTGGCAATGACTTGCATAAACGGTCACGCAAACATCCTTTGAAAAAGGTTTAGAACGCTATTTAGAAATTTTATTTTTGGAATTTTCGGATGAAAAAAGAAACATTTTTTTAATAATACATCTTATAAGATATGTGTCCTTTGTCTTTATGTATATATCTTCTTTGTCCTTATTTAGAATTCGAAAATAAAATTTAACGCAAGGATTCACTTTAATGTTAATTATTTATCACTTTGCGCCCAGTCTTTGTTTTCTTAGAAATAGCTGGTTTTAGAAGTTCTCAGAAAATAGTATTTAATATATATTTAATTTATTGTATTTTCTTTGCAAATATATAGGAGAAGGCCAAGATCGTCTAATCTACAGATTCCTTGCCATGACAACGACATCCTCTCCTATGAGGCAAAAGTATCAACAGTTTTCCTGGTTATTTTTCTTTCCACTTCCTGAAAATTGTACCAATAGCTCTCAAAATGATTGCGTTTACTTTTTTTAAACGTAAATTTCTTTATCACATGCTGCAGTTGTCTTCTAAATTATGTACTGGCAGCATTGTATTAGAATGGGGTAAAACACACATCGCTATTTATGAAAGAAATTAATAAATGCAAATTTGGTTCTATCATAAGAATTGACGATAAATTAATTTTAACAATGACATGTACGTTAGAATGATTAAAATGAAGACAAACAGATTTTGTTTTTTAATCATGAACTGCTTGAGCAGTGGTTAATGTTATGGTTATTACATTAAGCGTGTTTAGATTCCCGATAATCTAGCAGAAGTCGGATAAATATCCCCCAAACTTAGTTTGCAAACATTTCCAATTTTTCTTTCATTTCCTGTACGTCAAAATGCATATTCATCTTAATTTCTTGCAATCATGAGTTTCAAGCGAGTGCGATTTTTCTGACCGTTCTCAAATATACATTAGCCCTTCGAAAAATGTACTCACTGATATCTTCCTTCACTTTTTTCCTCCCTTCCCATTTTTATTTTCCTCCAATTCCCCATTGGTCCCGACATCGCTTCGGGACTTGTGACGCACGTTTGATGACCGGATGGAATCTCCTCCCCCACAACTACAGTGGTTCGCCCCTGGAGATGTTGGCATCCTTCCAACGACTCCATCTTGCTCAGATTCTAATCCGCCCACACCATCCCTCTTCTTTCCTCAACATCCCCTCTCCTCCGTCCCTCAAACCCCACCCGGCCCTGACGGAATGGTGTTGGTCTTCAATTGGTTCCCTTTTGCCAAACTCGCTTTTCTCCACCCTTGTGTTGCTGCTGCTGCGATTCCTCCGCACATCCCTCTCCCCTCTCTCTCTCTCTCTCTCTCTCTCTCTCTCTCTCTCTCTCTCTAGATGCAAAACAAGTGGAAGGAAATGAATTAAGCCCGGGCTATTTGTTGCAGTCCCTCTCCATGCAACTGTGATTAAGTGACACTTAACGGGATACAATCTCCCTTCAAACGTGAACGATGGTCGCGAACCGGAGCTCAAAGCAACTCGCCTCCGCCTCCTCCTCTAAACAAAACCGAACGAGGAAACATCACTCGGCCACTAAAACTATCATCTAGAATTTTGAGCAAACAACCACTTCAATTTTTTAAATAAAAAAGGGGGAAAATCAAAGATATATTTCTGATTTTAAAAAGAGATTAAATGTTCAATAATTTTAATAAATAAAAACAAACAAGAAAAAAGTAATATTTAATATTGAAGAAAAAATAAATCGTAGTTTATACTTAATGATAATATTTTCGGGTTAATTTTATAAATTAGGGCTAATAATAATAAAAATAATGTATTAGGTAGTACTTTATTTAGCTTTCTATTTTTCGTGAAATTTTTATTCTAATATAAGAGGTACGGCAAGAGAGAATGAATAAATTCATAGCCAGATGAATGCGTATGCTATCAAAAAGGAACTTAAAAAAGTTTGAGGAATTTAATTGTGAAAACATGAATGGGTAAATATATTCGATAGCATGTATGGATAAGTGAATTAGATTTAATATGAGCATGTTTAAATGAGAAATAAGCGCAAGTTTGTGAAAGGGTGAATATTGTATAAGATAGTGAGGTATATAAGTGAGTGCGTGACAATAAACCCTTAAACCATAAAAACAGAATATTTTATGCATGGATTTTATAAATTAAAAAAAATCCAGGGTCCGTTAGTTTAAATAGCGAAACCACATGTAATCAGATATGTCCTGTTTCATACCATTGTTTCAGTTTAGCTCTCATTTGATGAGTTAATAAATTGTACTTCACTGCACTAGGGTTTACGAAGTTTACATATTTAAAAACCCTCCTGAATAATGAGTGAAAATCTTATTTCATATCACCCGGTTGATATGTGTTGTGACAATGATAATAATTTTTTCATTGACATATAGATGGCGATAATATTCAACTAACTAGTTTCGTTTTCGTTCTTACAAATGTTAGCATCAAGGTTCCACAATATATTTCAAAGTGATAATTGTTGTTCACGAGCCAAGGAGAAATATCAAATCTATTATTATTGGAGTGTGTTCTTTTTGGGCAGTAACGATGAGGCAATATAAAATAGCTCCGTGAATGCCTTGTCTATTAGCAGAATATCTTAACGACTTGACTGTTTTTATCCGAATTGACTGATTGGACATTCTTCCACAAGCCAGCGAGGAATATGAACTCCAATACAAAAGCATTATTTCTTCAAATTAATCTGTCTTCAAGCTATCCTGCCCAACCAGCCCGATGACTGCACAATCGCGCGATGACTGAATCCGCAAATTGAATTGTCGCGATTCCTGTAACCGGCTGGGGGGAAACCAACTGCCCCCTGTAACCAAATAGGTTGGGGTATATATCAGTTCGTTAGAGGGGGGGTTTGGGGGGCGCAGCCCCCCAGTCTTTAAAAAATAAATTCAAGCTGCGATATGACTCGCGGTTGCGATTGTGCAGATACCGAAAATTTACCAATATTTTTACTTATTTAATGTATGTTGTTCAAGTTTCTTAGCGTTATCACTTTACACTCATCAATTTACCATTTTTTCCGGCACGACCACATATTAATTTTATAATGCAGGGTATAGTCTTAACGACACCCCTTCAATATGTTATATCTCCATAATGATTGATCCAATTTGGAATTTTTTTTTTCAAATTTATGCTTATTATCGAGTTTACTATATGCACACAAAGGAGTCATATCGGTATCGCCTATCATATATTGATTATCGATACTTATGATCTTTCGAAAAAATCCATCGGCATACTGAACGCAATACAAAAATTAATTGTACTTTGATTCCATTTTGTTATGACTCACCATTTTCGATATAGCATATTTCGGAAATTATAATTTTTGCCGACTTCTCGGGAACTATTGGTCCCACAGAATTTAGATGTGATATTCATAATCAGCGAAGAAAGACGCATTCATTTCATAGTTCATATATCCTGCATCTATCCTGCGGACAGACGGAAATAGAAAAATTTAAGATTTCTGTTGATAGAACTTTGAAATGGTAAAAATCTGTCCTATGTATAGTATTTCTATTGGGCCTGCTCCAATTAAAGTTGAAATTAATGCTAAAGTTACGAAATTCAAAATATAAATTTAAAAATGGATTAAATGCATTATACTTTAATTTTAGATGTATAGTTAAACAATTCAAGGTAAATATAAGATAACGATTTGTAAATTCTTATATAAATTTATAATTATTAAATTTACCAAAAATTTTGGATTAAATCTTCATATACAGGACGAGTCAAAAATCTGTATCCCCCTTCTATCTTAGATACAAATGTAATTATGCAAATTCCAATAAAGGTTGAGGGTGCTCTTTCTCATGGTGGCACTTACAGTTTTGTCAATATGCAAATCAGAACATATGCAAATCGTATTTACTAAACCGTAAGAGATACAAAAAAAAACAATTACAAACTTGCTCAACATCAAATAAGCAACAAAACAAAAAAATTTCAAAATCCGATGAACGGATCACCCTAAAACCTCATTTGCAATCTCTGCAATTGGACAATCGGCTCTTGTATTGTTTGCTGCTTACAAACAGTCAAGTGTAAAAATTAAGTCATTACAATCAATCAAGAAGGTATTCAATGTGACATACACCTGCACCATAACGTAATTCTGCCCGGCATTTCAACGATACCATTACATATGACTGGTGTTATTGCTATTGTTGCAGAGATTGCAATGAGGTTTTTGCGTGATACGTTCATCGGATTTTGAAAATTTTTGTTTTGTTGCTTATTTGATGCTGAATAAGTTTGTAATTGCTTTTTTGTGTATCTCCTGCGGTTATTCACTTCCTTTATTGGAATTTGCATAACTGCATCTGTATCCAAAACAGAAGGGGGTACAGATTTTTGACTCATCCTGTATATTTCTACTGAATGATGATGTAATAAACATTTATTGCATAATCGGAATTAATTTTTCTTATACACATATTTTTAGATATTATAAATAGCTCAATCAATTCAAAACATTTCAGAAAATATTTTTAAAGCATTAAGCGGCTTGGGGGAAAATTTTAAATTTTCGCAGTATTGTGTGACGTCAGATTAAAAGCACTAAAAAAACGATTTTTTTCCATAAATTAAAAAAACACTCATTCTTCTTTCGTAAAACTAATTTTATTTTTTAATCTTGGATTCCTTGGGAATTAAATTGGAAAAAAATAAAAAGGAAAAATCAACATGTTTTTTTTGAAGTTTAATTGACTGCTTCAGTCGAAAAACACGATTCTTCTCTATTGACATTTGGTTAGGTAAATGATTAATCGATTTCTTTTCTAAATATCCTCACAACGATTGCCTAAGTAAATATTTTTGGAAGTCTCATTCAGAATCGAAGTTGTTCGACAAGAAGTGGAAGCAAGTAATAACATTATTGACGTACCCTACATGTTTTCATTAAGTTACTGAAAGCGAATAATTTAATTCTTCTATTTTTTCCATTATACACTGGTGGAAATATAAAAGGACTTTTTAAGTAGTTTTAATCTCTCTCTGCTCATACAAGGCAATGAGTTTTGATTTCCATCAAAATTCTAACAATTACGCTTTTAATTTAGTCTACATTGTTTGGTAGTCTTATTAATACATAAAGGTAACTTATTAGAAACTAAACGCTTCATTAACCAATAGTATGGCTGTATTTATAAACTTATCTCACAAATGAATTAATGACAATTACTTTTCTTGCCAGGGTTATCAATAATCCTTTAGCGATTAAGAGTCGTATTATGTAACAATATGCCAGTTGATATTAAGTGTGCGTTTTTAAACACAGCCATGTTCTTGAGTATTTGTATGAGCTGTGGATCACATAAACTCTCTCCAAGTAAAGAAAAACTAAAAGCGTTCAATTAACTATCCAGTTTCAATTGTTATTGTTTAAATTTGATTGCAGCAACCCCCAGCGACTAAAAACATATAACTTACGGATTAGAATGGAAATGACAGTTTATTAATTAACTAAATTGCGGACGACAAGTCATAGGCTGTTTTCACAACATACACTTCAAATCAACTTTTAGATTATCACATATGGTTTTACAAAGTATGGTATAGGCGCTACAATTTGTATGCTACTCTTAACCTACTTACAGGGCGTTTCAAATAAAGTGTAATAGCGGAATATCTGGAGAAAAAACTTCGGATCGAAAAAAACAAAATACACGTATTTAATATTTTTCAAAAAGCTATCCAATGATAAGTTTGAACCCAATTTTATCGATGAACACAAAGCAGAATCTGAGTGTGTGTGTTAAAAAAATTGTTAGATATTTGAAATTCTGACTTTAGATTCTTAAAGACTATCAAAAAGTAGAATAGGAATGTCTAAGACCTACCCTCTATCTCTTTGTCTTCATCCATAAAATTGGGTTCAAACTTTAAAACTTCCACACTTTCAGTGCCTCTATCTCCTAAACGGTTGGATCCATTGAAAAAACACCAAGAATAAAACATTTTTCAAATATTATATACAATCTGAAAATACCATTATAAATAGGGGTTCCTATTTAAGATTTCAAAGTTAGCTCTCCCCCACCCTCAGGGGATGGGGAATCGAGTTTTGTATCATTGGATAGCTTTTTGAAAAACATTAAACATATGTTTTTTGTTTTTTCGATCCGAAATGTATTTCTCCAGATATTCCACTGTTACACTTTATTTGAAAGACTCTGTATAAAGACGCCCGCCAGCAGTTTTTCCTGAGAAAATGATGTTGCTACGTTCATAGTGTAGACTTAAAAGAAAGTGTTTGCACAATATCAACATGAAAAGAACAATTTCTTATAATTCACCTCTTAATGAAAGCTTTACGTAAGGATGAGGATAAATATGAAGATAGGCCTGGTTTATAATAGAAAATAGTTATGCTAAATATTGAAAAAATAAGAAGGAACTGGTGCAGAATTGCCTGTATATGAAAAAAAAAAAAAAAACTCTTACCACGAAAACAACAGAAATGAAATTCGTATCCGGCGTTTCATATCTCGGATGCCTTTTTTATGGTAAGGTTTTTCCTTCGTATGCATGCTAAATATTCTTATTTATGTATGAAAGGCCATATTCTGAGCACACTCACAAGGTTGAAAACAACAGGAGAAAAATACTGCCAGCGATGACACATGATCAGTACGGATTAATTGTGCAACTCATCTCCGGACTTTTGAAAATATAGCACTCCACGACATAGCTAACATCCGCAGTTATTTGGGTAGTAGATTATCAAAACAGGGTCGAATCTTAAAATGAATTTATTATTATTATTATTCAAGTGCTTTCATATCAACATCATAAATAATTTAATAATAAAGTTACTTTTCTTATCCAAACTTGATTCTTAGTTAAATTTCATTAAGCTATAATGGAATAAAGTTGCTGATCATCGAGCGCGCAGTAAGCGCCCTCCTTAATATGCCTGCATTACTGAAATGCAGGATTCGATCGATAATTGTAAAGCTTTTAGTTTTGAAAATGACAGACGGAGTTTAAAAATATTCTTTACACTGATTTTGCTTTTTAATTAATACAAGTTTGTCGATATCATTCTTGTTTCTGAAAAATATTTTACAATTTATAAAATTCATTTATAGTTTAAATCTTTTGTTTCGGCGGCATGTTCCATTTTCATCGCATTTTGTTTGGCGGAAAAATTTAGGAGATAGGCTTTCGAGACTTTTAACAATAATGCAATAAATTGTATTAAGAAATCAAATATTTTACATCAATATAAATTTTAAGGGTTAGACCTTGCAAATATTTTTGTTCCTCTCTACCTCCCACTAAACAAGTGGAACCAACCATCTAGCAAAAATTAAGCAGTTGGGTAGCAATTACTAATATTTTCATGTTTATTAAAATAAAAAATAAATAATAATTGACAAAATAATTAAAAAATAATAAATAAAATCAAAATAAAACTAGAAATATAAAATAAAACTTCAGGATAATTCTCTAATATTCTAATTGCCTTTAGAGAATTATCCTTTTTGCTTTGATAAAGGATAGTCTCTATCCGAAACGTCAGCTCTTTATTTGATTTTATATTCCTAGTTTTATTTTGATTTTATTTATTATTTTTTAATTATTTTGTCAATTATTATTTATTTTTTATTTTTATTTAATAACTATTATTTATTGTATTCCAGGGTTTTTGTGTCTCGTCCTTTTCTCTGATAAATATCCATTCTTTAATATTTTCATGGAAAAGGTTTCATTATCTTCATGCATAATCGGTTTAATTTCATGAAAATAAATTTCCTTTGGTTTCCTCCATCATATATTTCATTCTCATTTTCTGCAGGAAGTTTGTCTCTTGCGTTGCTTCATCTCTTTCGTTCTGCCGTTGTGTTGTTTGTACGCTCTCTATAATTTTTTCGAGCTCTTCCCCTGTCTCCACGTCTTGTAAAATGTCATCAGGTAAGGACGACGTTGTGAGGCCTACTTTAGCTTTGGAGCAAAAAAAAAGAGCTTCGTATGGTGATCTCTTAATCATAGAATGAAAAGCTCTGTTCTCCATAAGTTGAATGAACCGTAATCCCGCGCTCCAGCAGAGTCGACATGGAGTAATTCCTGTCCTGTCACTACACTCTCTTCCAACATGGTGACACAACAAGCCACGGGGAAGAATTACCGGAGAGCGTCTTTAGAACCTTAGCCGGATACTATACACTGTAGAAGAATTATGACGAAATCGTCTGTAGTGTGGTAGCGGAACTTCGGCCCGTTAATATGCTTGTCTTGCGATGAATATTGATGCTTACGACACACACGTGCTTCGCCGCCATCAAACAACGATCCAAGCGCCACCGCCAACAATAGTGGTGGGAATTTTTTGAATGGAACAGAGGCCAGCGTATTCTTAAGTCCGCTTATAAAAATCATTTCAAGGTGGATGGAGGCATTTTTAGAAAAAAATGTTTAGAGAAAAGTTTCTTATTTTTCGCCGGGATTGCGAATTTGTAATAAAATGGCATATTACATAGAGGGAAAAAAATGCGACTAAAGACATACCTCATTCTGGTCGGCACCGCAAAATATCACATAGAACATAAATCAAGTACTTGTTTAGTCATGGAAATTTTTGCAAGGTTTATTAAAATCCATTTACCTTTCCCCCGCTTCTTTAAAGGCCGAACCGTCCGGGTTGTTTGGGATACTTCAGATGGGCGTACCCAATGAAGCAGTAACAAGTTCGTGTTTCCGTTGTTTACCTCTCAAACGAGGGCTCACTGCAAGTTATCCCTATCTGTTATGCAGAAGAGCCCTATTTAAAAGCCCGATATCAAAATACACATACTCTACATCCACAATCGCCCACTTTTCACGTATTCTCTTTCATGTTTTTAAACCTGTGCTTATTGATGTAGTACTGCGACATTTTTCTTGCTCTCCCATGTTACTTCTACGTGGTCGTCTACGTTAGTTAGTCTAGGTTACCATCATCTGCCATTTGCCTCACATCTCAGAATGGATTATACATGTAAATTGTATTAGTTTATACGGGTTCTCACTGAAATTATATTTTTGAGCTTGCCATTCAGCTCAAAATACGCCAGCTCGACACGAATACACAATTTTGATGTCCGCATCATTTGGACGTTTAACAACCGTCACGAGAATCGAGTTGATATTCTGTAATAGTTTTTATATAGCCTCACCATATTTAGCATTCATCTACAATTTTTAGTCTATCTTTATCATTCGTCTCCTTAGAGAACCTCACCATCAACGCTTCCTTAAAATTTGAAAGGAATAATTATGAAACAAGTCAGTACGCGAGACTATGATTAACAGAATGTATGTAATGTAAAACGAAGTAGTTGTGACCGTCATTTTTATTTATATATGTGGATTCTGCATATAATGATACTGACATGACTAAGAGTAAAAGGGATACACTGAATGAATGTGGCCTACACTGGGAGCAGAAATGAATGCAATTAGAACGTTGAAGTGTGTTAAGAGTCCTGGGCTGCGTGGAGTGATGGTTGAGAAACTGAAGTATAGTGGAAGGCGTGCTGTGAAGTAATTATGGAGCTTATGCAATCTGTTTTTGTTGAAGGGGCTGTCTGTGGGGATTAGGCCAAAGCCTTGTTCATCCTATTTACAACAAAAAGAGTAAGAAAAATGAATGGAAGCAGAAAAAAAAAGAAATAAAAGATTTGCATCTCGTCGCTGGGAAGGAATTGACAAGTAAAATATTTCATTACTCTTGGATAACGGATAAGAAGTTCGCTCAAAAGATTTATTGAAATAAAATTTATTATATAAAATTAAATATATAATTACGCGTTATGCTTATTACGAGACCTCTAGAATTACATGTGTGTTTATTTTTTAATAAATGTATTGATCAGTAGGTGAGAATATTTTTGGGAGCCTCGCCTACCAGGTCTTTCGCGATCTTTATCAGTAACAAACGTATATATATATATCTCATTAAACAGCGGGATTCGAGCCCACGACAAAACGGACTCGAGAGCTGAAAATATCGATATGCATCTACAACAGCCATTTCTTTTAGGAATACCTTTCTACGATTTTCTTTAGGTAATTTGAAATTGAAAATTATTTAATAAACGAAAAGAAGAAGGAAACCTTCAATTTATTATTTGACTATTTTGAAATATTCTTATTGAATTTTTGGTAAAATTTAAATATATTTATTAAATATTTTATTTAGCATATTTACCACTAATATTACCATACATATAGTAGATTTTACATATACGTACAAGTATAGAGTCTCCAAAAATATCTTTACACTTTTAAAAACCATTAAAAATAAACAAAGAAATGAAATGAACAGTAGGTGGCACCCCAATTTGTGAGAACTGGCGAACTGAAAACTCGAATTGCGGCGGCCATGGAGACTCCCTATTCTCCAATGCTTCACAGAATCTTGTTAGAAATCTCTTATCGGATCGATGTGTCGCGTGCGACTAATGGTGCTTATATTGAAATACTCTAAACATTGTCAAAAAAAAAAAAAAGACAAACTTCCATACATTCATCATTGAACAAAAAAAAAAAATAAATAAATAAAACCGCAAGTGCATATCCTTATTTGTTACATTTTAATGATTTTCTAAAAGTGTAAAGATACTTTTCGGACACCCTATAAAAGTTTAAGAAAAGTTTGATTCTGGCTTAAATTTCTATTATAAGACAAAAATGGATGCAAATTATATGTAAAAAACTGACCATTGAAGAAAAAGGTCTAAAGCATCAGAGAGTACGATTTTGGTTAGTTTAAAGAACAGTCTTAGGTTGTGCCAGCAGTCGCGGTTATAAAATGATCCCCCATCCGCAAATAACAAAAATCCGCAATACAAGAACGCCACCCCCAAAACACTTTTTTATTGTTTAAGCCGTAAATTATCCTCCCACACTTCTTAAACACATACAGAAAACATTTGCAAGCATCTAGCAAGATGATTTTGAGTAAATTTTGACCGAAGTTTTAGATCGGACTCCAAAAAAATTTTCAGGAACAAAAATGGCGTCCGTTATTTGCGAAAGTGAAACTGTTGGGATATTCAGGTATTTAAAAAACACAAAAAACATTTTTAACGAAAGTGTTTATATTTTTATGGTGGAATTGCGGCCTTTTATTACAAAGGAAATATAAATATTTATAAACAGTGCAGCAAGTTCTCATTAGTGCGTTTTCTGAAAAAAAAAAACCCCTTTCGAAATGGATAGCGCTAACGGAACTTCAACAATCGTTTGTTTGAGTATGATATTTAGAAAAATCCAGGGTTTTACTTTTTAGACACAACCTATAAGACTTACGGATACTGCGATATAACGGAAAAATCCGCAAAAAAAATTTGTTATGTTCGCGAATAACCGGTTCCGCGATAACGGGGGTGATTACTGTACTTCACGCTCAATCGAAAAGTTTTAGAGGCTAAGTAATTAATTTTTTTCCAATTGATTTTTATTAATCTTCGGAGAATTATTATTATTTATGACCGAAATGTTTTCCTTTTCTATCTTGTTTTTGTTTATTAAATATTATTTAATTAATGGAGACCACTTAAGTGAACTCAAATATTCATAGTTGCAAACTTTTTGTAATGAACATATTTGCTGAATGAAATCACTATTAGCATTTGGTAATCAAAACAAATAGCAAAAGTTTTATTTAGAATTTTTTTTTTTGAAAGTCCACATTTGTTAAGAAGACTTTAGTCAATTGCAACATTTGCTAAACCAGAAATAAAACCTTAAAACGCCCTCTTATTTTATGCGAGATTTTCAATCTAAAAAAAGAAAATTCCAGCCGATCTAATTCTGAAGTGTGAGGAGGAAATTGTTTACTCTTGAGCCTTCCAAGCTCCAACTTTAATATTCAAAAGCATTCGAATAAAAAATGTCTTCCATCTTATGTTTATTCATTTCAAAAAAACAAATTATCTGAAGGATATTTAGATTGCCTCGGTTTCTGTTTGCCATTCCCAAACTTTTCAAAGTTGACTCAAAAAACCCGCTCACCGGCAACATTTTCATTGTGATGCCATTGAAAATAGTGAAGTGCATCCCGCTCTTCTTCTTCTTCCCCGTTCAGATTGAATATGGGGAGGGAGGCGGAAGAATAGAGAAACGACCATAGAATGGGGGAAGTTGGGATGGGGTGGGGTGGGGGATACGAAACGAAGAAGGGAAGATCCTTGAATTTGATTGGTTAGAGAAAAGAGAGAGAGAGAAAGTGGGGATGGTGAGGAAGAAACCGATAGGCAATCGAGAAAATCACGGAGCATGAACGAACCCAAGACAACAGACTCGCATTCTTCACTCTAACGAGGCTTTCATCTGAAAATATGGCTTCCTGCGAAAAGTTGGCACAGAGTGGAAGCGCTTTGCCTTATCGGGGTCGGCGTGTAATCAACCCAAAAGCCACATTAATTCGGCGAGAGGAGCTCGTGGATCTTGAAGAATGCTGGAACCGTTCGTGAGACATTTCGCAGAGAGTGACTGAGAGAAAGATGATTGCGACACGGCTAGGTAAGGAAAAAAGGAAAACGAAGAAAGAAGAAAATAAACGACTCGATAAACAACAACGCCAACAAAGAAAACAACAAAATATTGCCCAGGGAATACCAAATAAAATTTATTTTAAATTTATTTCTACCATTGGCTAGAAATTCATAGTATTACGATTAAAATGCTTTTAAAATGAAGAAGCACAAATATTTAATTTTAAATATCTCTGTCTCTCTCTTCAACCTCTATCCAGCGTTTTCTTCTTTGAAATGAATTTCCGTTGTCTTAGAATGTCGTCGGTAAAACATTGTTATAACATGGTTAAGAATATGATTATAGCTTTTAAATTGAAATATTTAAAATAAAGAGCTTAACTTTATTGCATTATATACGGGAAAGTTTTTGCACATCTTGAAACCCTTCGAATTCACTTAGGTAAAAGCGAGAAAGGCAAAATTCATTATTTTGTGACTGAGGGTCAGTGTGTGTTTCATTTGTTGGGGGTGGTGCGTGCGTACATATGTGTAGGTGTATGCTCTGTTCGTTGTATTTTAGGTAGTTCACTCGTTTGTATATCGTGTTTGTGGTGTTGTCATTATATATTTGTGAAAGATTGGTTGCAATTTATTGTAATGTGCATGATAAGCTTAGTTTGCTAGGTAATTGTTAAGAGCAATTTATGAAGAGCGATGTAAATTCCCCTTCGCGGCAACAATGTTTTGGCGTCGATTGCTAAGCTTTGTTGTGGCGAGGAGGTTTTCTATGAAAAACCGCGTTTCTTTTGTATTGTGTGTAAGTATTGTTAAGAGAGGTTCTTTTTTTAGGTTGGGGTTAAAAAAATAGTTTTCGACCGGAGAAGACGTATTTTAGGTTTGTAGAGGAGTGATAACAAGCGACCGGCGATGGAGGCTTCGAAAATGGCGCTTGTTACTCGCTATCCTATCAGCATCGCTTGAAATTGGAACTGGAACAGATAGCAATGCAGTTGATTTCACAGTTCGATACGAAATTAACTCCAAATGCTGATGTTTTGAAGTATTGGCGATTTTCACGATAAAACGTCGTAGAGTTCGAATGAAGTCCATGGTCGTGGCAGCAGTTGGCCTAGAAGTTCTTTGTCCTCATGAACTACAGCGTTGAGAAGACAACTTGTCATCGAGCTGGGTGAGACCGTTGCTTTTTTATTTATTTCGGAGAATTTGTTTTTGAATCACAAGGGAAAAACTGCATAGACAGGTCATTGATCAAATGTATATTGACATTCTTGTGTTCCTGTTTTATGTGCAGTGATGACGCGTCGAGCGGCAGTCGCTATCTACTTTCTTCCGACGGGACGCTCCTTTTGCATGCGCTGTTGAAGAACGATTAATTTGTGAAGCAGTGCAATTGGTACTTTATTCCATGTTGAATATTGTTAAGGATACAGACATTCTGGGTTTTAATGCCATATGGCAGAGAATGTTGATTAGCGTTTCTGACCAATCCATGTTCAGCTGAGTCGGCATAAATGTTGCTTGTTGAGCAAATCGAGAGGTGCCAGCGTGAAATTGAGTCATAAGGCTGTTGACTGTTGTGAGGGCAACTGCCCACGCCCGTGCATAAGTTGCAGAGGAAAAACGGAACCTAAGGGTTCGTTGGCGCATTGTAGTATTGAACCGGAAGTGGTTTAATAGCAATACTTAAGTGGGTTACGGTACCCCTCCCAGCAATATTAAAAGGGGTACACGACACGTTCCAGTGTTGAATTGATGTATTAGCTCTATTGATGTTGATTAATGCGCTAAGGGGTGGCTGGAGCAGTTTGCCCTGGTACAGTTTTGCGTACTATTGTTAAAAAAAAAGTACACTTATGCCGGCGAGATGCCAATTTGAATATGTACACTAATTCTAGGCAAAAATACTTGCTGTAATTATTGTTTATTTTGGGATTTTTGCATTTTATGCTTATGCTTTTGTTCTGTTCGTATCAGAGGGCCCCTGAGTTTGTGTTAAGTATTGTTAAATGTCTTAATGCTGTATGGGTATTTAAATAAGTAATTAAAGTTCTAATAGAAGATAAATGTTGTTGTCTTGCTTAAACGTACTAGCTAATACTCTTTTGCACGGCTAATTCGAGGTCCACCCTCCCTCGCCTCGACGTACGGGAACTTAGTATATGATAGGACTACTCACTGAGAGTCCACCCCCGCACGTGGGTGGCACAATTTCGCAGGATTGGTAGAAGCTATAAATAAAACTTCTTTCGAATATATGTAACCCCTCTGTACACACGTTTGATTTCAAAGTAAAGATAAGGAAATGGCTATTGTGTTGAAAGAAAACAAATTTTCTGAAGAACTCTGAATATTTTCGTGAATTCATGTAATGAAGTTTGGTGTACTTAAGTTAGAGAGGCAGAGGGAACGCGTTAAATTAAAACTACGTTTCCTAAGAGATAAAAATTAATATGCCAACAATAAAAACAATAGAAATTAAAAATTATCACCCATGTTTATTCGCGCGAATTAAATAAATTACATAAACTTAGAACCCAGTAAGTGGCCTCGAAAAAAGAAAAACAAACTTTTGATACTAAAATTGCAATAAAGTTTCTCCTCGGCTAACGTCAAAAAGTAAATAAAACAGTAGTTGACAATGAGTTCTCGGTACAAAATCAGCTGATGATGCTTACTGAAGACACATCCTCATGAAGAAAACTAAACCGTCGAACGGGAGGCAAGTTAGCTTGGGAACAATAAACTACAATTCAACAATTCATAGAAATTCAGTTTTTTGACGAAACTTCGTAGGAGACAGATGTAGATGATAAAAAAAGATAATTTTTACATAGCTGATAATTTTTAATTTCTATTGTTTTTATTGTTGAGATGTTAGTTTATTTTTGTGGAACTCATTCTGGTCTCAACGTATTGGTATTTCTTTAAATTAAAAATTAATTAATTTTATATAATTTCCTGAGGGATACTTAAGCAATTGGTCCATTACGCTGAATAGTTCACTAAATACAGGGTGATTATAAAGTCACTATACATTTTGGTGAAAACTCCGTTTTATTGCAGCAATTGCAGTATGCATTAACCAGATATCATGCCAGGACACATTCTTAGTACATTTCAATGTGTCCCCCTTGCACATCCCGGCACAGCTCCCAGCGTTCCACCGTGGCCAGGAAAACATTGCGCAACATAGCCGGTGTAATGTCCTCCACCGCGGCTGTAATCTGTTGTTTCAGCTGTGCAATGGTGCGGAATCCTGACCTGGTACACCTTGGACTTGATAAAACCCCACGCAAAGAAATCCATGGGGTTCAAATCTGGGGACTGTGGAGCCCACAGTCTTGGCGAGCCCTGATCAATCCATCTGCCTGGGAATGCGCGATTCAGGTAGTCCCAACGATGTTGGCCAAATGGGGTAGTACTCCATCCCGTTGGAGCACAACGGTATCCTAAATCCTTCATCTCGCAACTGTGGCTCCAGGAATTGCTCCAACATGTCGAGGTACACGGTACCATTGATAGTCCCCTCGGCAAACATGAAGGGCCCATAGACCTTTGACTGTGTAACTCCCATCCACACATTCACTTTGGGTGTGTTTAGGTATAAATAAATAAAATGAAATTCGTTCATGATTTCACGAAAATGTATAGTGACTTTATACACTCACATGCCAAAAGGACTGTGGTGATCATTTCCTCAAATGATTGAAGTGCTGCCATTTTTCCAGGATTCTCATTCCTTATACACTCACATGCCAAAAGTCATGGGATAGCACCTTATAACGTGTGGGACCTCCTCTAACCCGGCGAAGTGCCACAGTGCGACGTAGCATTGATTCCACAAGTCGGTGGAAGACATCTGAAGACATTGTCAACCATTCCGACTGGAGAGCTTCCCACAATTCAACGGCCGTTTGAGATGCAGGAGCCCGTGAACGAATGGCTCTCTCGAGCACATCCCAGATGGATTCATATCTGGTGATCGGGGTGGCCATATCAGGCGCTGGAATTGCTCCAAATGCTCCTCAAACCAATTGCGAACAATCATGGCCCGATGGCATGGTGCATTGTCGTCCTGGAAAATCCCATCGTTGTCAGGGTATTTGAAGTCCATGAAGGGCTGCAGACGGTCAGCAAGCAGTTGGATGTAGCGCTGGTCAGTCAGTGACCAGTCTACCTTAACCAAGGACCCAAGTCATGCCACGAAAAAACACCTCACACCATTACGGAGCCACCACCGGCTTGCACAGTGCCAGCTTGACAACTTGGGTCAATGGCCTCATGAGGTTTGCGCCATACATGAGCCCTACCATCAGTTGTCAAGTGTCCAGTCGATGTGTCCATGGGCCCAGGAGAGCCGTTAGTTGACGATGTTTTGTTGTTAGCAAGGGCACCCTCGTGGGTCTTCTGATTACATATCCCATGGACACCAGATTTCGTTGCACAGTTCGCATCGATACAGCTCTAGTATCGCCCTGGTTAAAATCTGATGTCATCTGGCGTAGTGTCAGTTGCCTGTTAGCGGTGACCATCCTACTCAGACTCTATTGGTCCCGTAGATTGAGAAGGTGTGGTCGACCACTGCGTTGTCCATGGTGGGAGGTAATGCCGTCAAGTTGGTACACTCGGTAGACTCTTGAAACTGTGGACCTTGGGATGTTGAATTCTTGAGCCACCTCCGATAATGAATGACCCATACGTCATGCTCCACATATCAGGCCACGTTCGAACTCGGATAGCTCTCGTCGTGTAGCCATTGTCACACTGAACACCTAACCCCGTACTTATGACAGTGTAATTAAACCTACTGACACTGATATGCATATTTATACTGTTTGCACATAATGCTACTGCCACTTGAAAAATAGTCCACTGCTATCCCATGACTTTTGCCATGCGAGTGTATCTTAATAGAATATTATAGCACAGCTACTATTATAAGCCTAAGAGTAGAAAGGGGGATTACTAGCTAAACATTAATGAAATCATTTTTTGTGCTTTTTTGTCATAAGATCTTCTAATACATATTTGATACTAATCAACGTTCTTTGATAAATAATTTATACTAATTTTAAGGATTGAAAAATTGCACATGTCAAAAATAGTATTTGGTATGCTAAAAATTTCGAAATCCCGCAGCATCGCAGACAACAGCTAGGGATAAAAGAAAAACAGAATTCATTTATAGGAAATAATATCCTATACGGTCAAACTCTTATTTTCATTTTATTAAACTTTCAACATTTACGCTGACTTAAAAATTTAATGGGGCACCTCAGAATAATACAGCAGAAAGGTCAACTAGGGTGATTTGAGTGAATTCTGACTAGGAACGATAGTACGTGCTCGACGGGCTGTATTAAGCCTTTCCTTCTGACATTCGCGTACAACAGTGTCTAAGATGGAAAACGAATGGCCTGAAACAGAGAGAGCATGCAGCTGAAACAATATAGTAGGCAAAAAACTGACTGATGATAAAACCTTCGCATTTCCTTGAACGAAGTGAATTTCACGTATCTTACGGATTTGCATGGGATGTGGTGCATGAGAAGCTTGGATACCACAAAGTCTGTTTGCATTGGATTCCAACAAGTCTGACACCAGCAGAACAGACCGGCAACAGAATGGAGTGCAGTCTGCAATACATGTATCTACAGCGGTACAATCAGGAGGAAAATAAGTTTCTGAATGGCATTGTCTCAGGAGAGGAGTGTTGGGCCTAAAACTGCAAGCATGGTGTGGAAACATCCACATTCTCCGGTTCTCAAAAAAAAAAAAATGTTTCTTCTTCAGCTCGGAAGATTATGCTTACAGGTTTTTTGGATATGCGAGGCATCCTAGTCGCAGAGTTCCTGCCTCGTGGTCAACCGTCAACGCCGCTACCTATTGTGAAACGTTGACTAAACTGCGGCGTGCTATTCCGGATAAGTGACCAGTAAAAGGAAACGATGTTCGATGTTTCACGACAACGCACGCCCGCATATGGCCAAAGTCGTCGAAGCAAAACTGGTCCGTTTCGGTTGGGAGGTTCTGGACCATCCAGCCTACAGTCCGGACTTAGCGCCCTCGGATTACCACCTCTTTGGTCCCATGAAGAGATTTCTGAGTGGTTAGAGGTTTGAGACTGACGAGAAACTCAAATCTGCCTTGCGCCATTGCCTGTATTCTCAGCCGACGGAGTCCTATGAACGAGGTATTTTGAACTGGTGCAGCGTTGGGATAAATGCCTACATCGTCTAGGTGCCTATGTGGAAAAGTAGATAAAGACGTGTAGTTTCAGCTGCATTTAGTTGTTTACCTGTATGTTTTGTATTAGTGAGAGAATTTAATTTTCATTAAAGAAAAATTGTTCAAAGAATGCTACACATTCATATATATTTTATTTCCTTAAAGAAAAAAGGTTTTGAATAATTCAAGTTAATTTTCTCGTTTTCAGTGGATATTTTTCAGTCGTTTTAGTCTCCTTTTAGACCAATCGGAAATTAAACCAATCGGCGTTAAACGATCGTCATAGATCCCATGTTGTTACTTGGCAGGATAAGTTCATACTTTCATGCTTTTTTTTTGCTAGATCCTAACTCTCCCTTTTTTGTGTGATCTTTGGCCTTAAAGAGGGCGTGTTTTTCTTTAAGGCCAAGGAAAGCGGTCTTTGGACACTTGGTGATTGGAAATGTATTGCCTGGTCACATAATTAGCAAGATTTCTATTGCATCATGCAAAAACTTGGAGAGTCAGGATGTGGCAAAAAAAAAAAAAAATTCATAAAAGTATGAACCCGTCCTGCAAAGTAACAAGATGCTGGTTGAAACTGGTAGATTATAATGATGTAAACGTTTTCATGACATGGCTTAGATCCCCTCATTCTTCAACGCTCCCTGAATAGCATAGCATAGCATAGCATAGCATACCTCAACGTTGTTGCCGATCAGGTCTATGTATTCATGACAACACTTTATTGCTTTATGGACAACGCCCCCTGCCACAAAACTTGAAAAATATCAGACTGGTTCATGAAATATTGCAGTGAGATCACGTTGCTACAATCAATCACCCGATCTTAATCCTCCAAAACAGCGTTTCTCAACCTTTTTACAGAGCAACCCAACAAATTTGTTTTTACCGGTACCACGGCCCAGTATTGGATTTAATTTGGCTACTTACCTGCCCCTGATTTGGATTATTTTTAAGCGCGTAATAATCTTTCCATCGCGACCAAGAGGTTGAGAAACACTCCTATAGAACATTGAGGAGACGAGCTGGAGAGAGTTTTGGCAACATGCCTTTATTATCGAATCGGCGGGAGCTACACTACAGGCCATTAGGGAGTCCATCTCACGACTCATTCAAAGTGTTTTGGATGCAAAAGGTGGGACTACACTTTACTAGTAGGGTGTTCTCGAGGAAATCCTAGGAATTCAGACTCTTATCGTCAGGCAGAAGATGAGGAAATAATCATTTAGGAAATTATTCTACGGCCCAAGTGCAAACAAGTGACGATACAAAATAGACCTTACCTTTACGAGTAGACCTTACCCGATCCTTAAGAAAATTTGAAATATTATTAAACTGATAAGTCAGCCTATTTCTAATATAATTTTGTTTTACTGTAAGAAACCAAGATAATGTCTTGTTTCCAATTTCGGTTTCATTCTTTTTTTTTTTTTTACTACTACTGACATAAAAATTCAATAACACATTTCTTATTACTAATATTCATGCTACTTGGTTACAGAGGAAGATTTATTTAACAAACACATACTAGTTAAAACAGCCTCTTATTAACCAACATATAACTCAGACGTGTTACTTTTAAAACATCTTGGCATTACCTTTTGGCATTTTAGTGTTCGAAAAGAGCAAATCACGGAAGGAAGAAATTGTTAAACCGCTAACCTTTTTCAAAAGACATATTCACACTTACAGAACACACTCCCCCACTTCCTTCTCTTTGATTTTTTTTTCCTAATCCTGTCTATGCTTTTCACTTTTTCCCTCCTTTTAAATTGGCTTCGGAAAACAGTCAACACGTCAGACGTTTTCTCTCTGAAAACTCGCTCGAACCTAACGTTAACAACAATCGTCCGTTGGATTCAGCGATGCATAGAGCGAGAGGAGGCGGCAGCAAGAGAAGCAGCAGAAGCAACCAAAAGCGCCCCTGAGCCACCGACGCCGGCAAATGATGCGTGAAAAATGGCGAGGAATTTTGCTGATAAAGTTGGCGACTTCACAAACCCAAAAGCTCCTTCTTACGCTCAAAAACAACAACAGCGCAAAAAATCTTGAGGACGTTGACGTTCGGCTGACTCCGAATCACAACAGAGCAGATTAGTTGCGCTAAACAGAACCACTCGCGAGTCAAAATTAAAAGAAAAAATAAAGAGGGAAACACTGAAAGGAAGACACTTCAATTCGAGCGAGTAGGACGTGAATATTGATATTTTGAACAAAGTGATCTGCAAGGACAACACTCCCAGCTCCTATATATAAAAAAAGCTGAAATCAGCGTTTCAAATTCACATTTCAACTCCATGTTTTTTCCCTTTAGGAAAATTAAAAATTCTCAAAGCTCAATATTTACGAGACACAACAGCATTGTGTTCTGCATCATGAGTTAAAGGAATATAACTAGTACATAAACATCGACTGAAATGCACGTACGTAGAACAGCGAAAATAGTCTACATCTTATTAAACAGCGGCTACAAATACTTAATTCCTGCTGCTTTCTTAGAAGCCAACCTCTTATCGGATAAACCCAATAACAAAGCTTCCTGGTCCCAATCAATTCTTTAATAAATCAGTTCCACAAATTGCAAAGAAATCTTTAAGCAACAACACACAAAAATCCTTGAAACCAACGATTTGCCGAATAAGCTCTATATAAACATCCGCAGTTCCGAGAAAGGATCTAAGGGACAACTTAATCTAGTGGATGGCTTTTGTATTGAATTATTCTCGGAGATTCGTTCAAATCTCTAGACATGGATCCCACACCTTGCAACGTCGTTCCTATGCCATCTCCTCACATCCATCAAGTAGAAACAAGATCCTATATCCCATTAACTCTTGAAACGACGATCATTAACCAGTTCTAACGACAAATTCTACATATGATTGCTATCTTAATGTCGCCTATTCGCAAACGCTGCCATATCAACGGCATTTAGCTTAGTGAGCGATAAGAAGCTATAGCACTCGATGACAAAATTCTTTCAATTTTCTGTTGAATACGTTTCGGTTAATTACAGCGTCGATTTATAAAGCTGTTCGAAAACGAAATCTATCTAGGCCAGGATTAAACGGAGACATTACACACGCAAGTTTACATTTCGGCAATCGATTTAATAATAACTACCACTTTTGAAATCGATAAAGTAGTTTGTTTTATTATTTTGCGAGGCACTATGAATTATTTCCTTTACTATTTCTGTGTTAGGCTATCGATAATTTTTCAAATCCTTCAAAGTAATCATCATAACATATAAGTAAATTGTAGAATTTTTTTGGAAAGTGCTAACAATGAAGATTTCTGAAATTTCAAAATTTAAAACATCCAATAAGGAAGGAATATCATCATTTGACAGCAAATGGCTCGATTGGTGGCACACTGAAATAGGAAAATACAGTAAAAAAAAAAAAAAAAAAAATTCAAAATAAACTCTCTTGTTAAACTGAGGATGGTATACAAATTATTTGGATAAACATGACGGAAACCATATATAAAAAATAAATTAATTTTAATAGTTGCAAATGTTTGTATTGTGCTAATGATCACAAATGGCGCTGGTGTTTTTTTTCTTCTCTATATTAAAATGTAATATCTACTCGTCGATAACATAATTTTTACATTTGCAATGTGAAACCAGTTGAAGAACATAAAACTATGTAATCATCGCAAACTTAAGAAAATTGAAAATATTAAGTCGGCTCTTTTATACATTAAAATTACACCACTATTGCATTTCAAATTTACTGAAATAAAAAAAATTCGCTTCTGCATGATTGAAGTTATATTTTGGTGTTAATAAAATTAAAGAAGCAAATGTGAATCTACAGGGTGATTCAGAACTTACACTGAGTGGCCAAATTATTATGACTACCTGACAGTTTTAGGCAAATGAGCTATTGCGTCACAGCGCTGCCGCTAGAGGGCTAGATAGCTATAAAAAGGGAATGCAGGTGAGGTGAACCATCAGTTGCACTGTGTTTTTTGCGACGATATGGGCAAAAAACGTGATTTAACTGAGTTTGAACGCGGGATGATCGTCGGCGCGCGCAGTGTCGGAACCAGTATCAGCAAAAACAGCTGAACTTGTGAAGTGTTCAAGAGCAGCAGTTAATAATGTTTACAGAGAGTGGACTACCAAGAAAAAAACCGGCTCTCAACGTCAAGCGTGTGGTCGTCACAGGCTCCTCAATGCTCGAGCTGAAAGGAGATTGGCCAGAGTTGTCCAGGGCGACAGAAGGGCAACAGTACGTCAAATAGCGGCAAATCTTAATCAAGGACAAACTGTGACCGCCTCTGAACGAACTGTTCGCCGCTCATTACACCGTTTAGGCTACGGAAGCCAACGACCAGTTCGAAAGCCTCTACTGTCAGCCTTGAACAAGAGCAGACGTCTCCAGTTCGCCAAGGAGCATAAGGATTAGACAGTAATGACTGGAAAAGGGTCATGTGGTCCGCGAGTCACGATTTCAAATGTATCATGCAGATGGCAGAGCTAGAATATGGAGAAAACAACACGAAAGCATGGACCCCACCTGCATCGCCACAACACTTCAAGCTGGTGGCGGCAGTATTATGGTTTGGGGGATGTTTTCTTGGCATTGTTTGGATCCTTTGATTCCTCTGCACAGATGTGTGCGTGCCCAAGATTATTTAAGTATTGTCGCAGATCAAGTACATCCCGTTATGTTAATGGTGTACTCTGACGGGGATGGATACTTCCAGCAGGACAATGCTCCTTGTCATAAGGCTGGCATCGTCCTCAGATGGTTCGAAGAACATGCCGGAGAGTTTACCTTGCTTCGTTGGCCTGCACAATCGCCAGATCTCAATCCCATTGAGAATTTTTGGGATGAGATGCAACGGGCCATCAGGCAGTGGGATCCAGCACCATCAAATCTGCAGGAATTGGAAGGTGCAGTTCTTCAGAGTTGGTCTCAAATTCCTCCTACAACCTTCCAACATCTCATAGAATCCATGCCCCGAAGAATGCGAGCAGTAATAAGAGCGAAAGGTGGTCCAACACTGTATTAAGGGGGTGGTCATGATAATTTGGCCACTCAGTGTATGTTACAGCAGAATATGGTAGATACAGGATACTAAAACAAACATGTTTTATTAAGAAATGTGTGTCCTATCTCACACCGGTACGGCGTTACACTTACTTCAGTTGCAGCAACCAGTGGCTACAATCTCTGATGAATGAGTTTTCACTGAAAAATAGGGGCATATCTAGGATACAGCAGGTAGGGCGCCACACTAATGCACTTGAAGGGGAGCGTCAATGGCTAATGTTTTCATAAGGAGATTAAATGCATATTCAGTCTCTTTATAAATTCTATTTGAAGAATGATTAATAATATATGTCGAAATTAAATCTAAAATATAAATAACAACTTGCTATGAATAATTCGCGTTCGTAATTAACGGCTCATGGGCGCCAAATGCACTAGATACGCCACTGCTGAAAACAACAAACAAATGACGTTTGACAGCGCGTGCATTACAGAAGTGCTTCGAACTGACGCCCTCTTTCTTGTACACAACACTGGCATCGCCGAAGCGCTGACTGCCGCACCCGTTCGGATATGCCAGGTGTAGTACGTACGGTATTACAAGCATTAACAATCTGTGGAAGAAGAACATCGACATGATCTACAGGTGTTACATACGCTAGGGTCTTCAGATGTCGCCACAAGAAGAAGTCCAGCGGATTAACATCTGGCGATCTTGCTGGCCATGGGATGTCTGAATTGAGGAAAACGCTCTGCGTACATTCTTGCAGCTATTATTCCCTTTTGATTCGCAACACCTTACACCAAATACATGTCTGTTAGCTTACTCAGGCTGTACGGCTCCATTTTTCAATGTTGACTCTGTGATGACTCAGCTTTCAATGAACCTAAAACAACAGACAATGGCAAACAATCAAAACACTGAAAGAAAATTGTAGGGTCGTACCTGTGCGAGATATAACACACATTACCTAACGAAACATGTATGTTTTAGTACTCTCTATCTACCATATTCTTCTGTAACATAAGTTCTGAATCACACTGTACAAGCTCACTAGGCCGTGCCAGAATGAAGATTTTTGAATTACTTGGAGATGAAAGAAAATATAGCATGATAATACATGCTACAGTCTGGCATATGAAATATCAAACTGAAAACTGCTTATAAAATTTCTAATAAAATATTCCGTAACAGTTGGTATTACAATGCGTACTAGAATGTGCATGATCACTTATTAGCATATAAACTCTTCCGAGACGAACTCTCATGTTTGTGACCACTCTACGACAATTTCTCCGTTAATTTCCTGGGGAAAAACCGCAGCTGCAGTATATTTTCTGAATTATTGCGGTAAACGCTCTCTCTTAAAAACCTTTCACAAGTAGAAGTAGCAGGTTTTAAACATATTCTGCTTATCCATGGGACATCACGTGAAGCCAGGATTCACACAAGACCAGGAAATCCAGAACAGCGTTGAATTTATGATGACGAGCTCTGTCTTGCATGAAACACAGTGTCTCCATTGACTGATTTATTAACGCCATGTTCTGGTCCTCCCGTCGGCATATCGATTGGAATCGTTATTCGTCTTAATTTTCTCCAGCAGTCTTGAGCCCATTTTCGATATTTTCGAGCCTATTGTAAACAAATTTTACGGTTTATAGACCATACCGTAATTCATGTACAATCCCTCAAAATCTCTAATTTTTATTCATAGTAACCGTTAATGGGGAGCATTAATATTTTCGAAGATTTTGTTGAGCATTTGGACGACGTTGAATGTCAGGAAGGTTATCTTCAGTGAGATGTCACTACACTTTTGACTTAACCTCGTCCGATTACGTTCTGTGAAGCTACCTCAAAAAAAGGGCTTTAGAACAGGATCATCCCCACATGTGGAAAGATTTAGAACAAATTATCCAAATCAGTGGGATTTTTGAATCATACTTCAAATATGCGACGTAGAGTTCAGTTGTGTAAAGAAGTGGAAGGAGAACATTTTGAACACCTTCTGTGAACTCATCTTTTAAGCAAAAGACATAATATAAAAAAATTTAATTAGCTTTGATACATTCAGGTACATTCTGTACATCAAATGTGGAAACCTTTTGTTGTCATCCTATGCCATCCTTTGTTGATGTCAGTTCTATCGGATTCTAATTTGCGTAACCAATATTTTGTGGAAGTTTACAATTTTGTATGCTACCAATCTTCAGTCCGGGTTTATCTTGCTAGATACTCTTGTCGAAATATGTAAGTACCAAATGTTGTTTAAGTTGGATGGTTATCGCATTTTATCAAAAAAATAAACTTTAAGGAGAACTAAACTGTAATAATTGTGAAAATCTGTGACTATTTTTTTTCTTCAATTTAAAATTTTTAGAATGCAAAATTTAAAATAAATTATGTCACTCTTCTTGAGAAGGTGCGGTTGATGATATCTGTGCTTTTGTGAATAATGTTATAAGCTATTCAATTATGCGATCGTTTTTATAATGCTTGTTTTCTTTTTCTTTTCTAAGTCGTTCATAGGCATTTGTAAGGCTCTGGGTATCATAGCTTTAAAGACTACCATTAAATCAATTTAATAAAATTGGAAACAGTACGACTTTAAACAGACTTTTCAGTTTTATCCATTTAATTATTTTTTCAGCAACATCACAACAGAGCTATAACTTAGAAAAAAACTCAATGTAGTTCAACATTAAAAGAGTAAAGACTAGAAAGTGCAATAGATTTAAAACAGTCAGCCAATAAAAAATGTTCTAAATTGCCAAGCACAATTTCACTGCTACTGTAATTTTCTTTAAAACTTTTTTTTTTTCCTCCAAATTTTATTTTTATTACCGTCCGCCTAAATTTAGTGAGTTTAAATTAAATCTAAGAGTAAAGCTATCCAATTTACTCACCAAATTGAGTGCATGCATTAAATATTCTTTTATCTGGCAAACTATTCGCTTGTAATCGCTTAATGTGGATGGTTTTTCATCTTCAAATTTCAATAGGAAGGAAAGAATTATCGCGCCCGCCTTTTGAATGGTTAACATTTGAATACGCAATAAATCTAGTTGGGGTAGAAACCATTATTATTTTTTTTTCTCTCTTTCAATTTGAACGGTTATCACGTGACCCATAAAAGATGGCCTGTGAATGAAAACGGGCACAGATAGTTGAACAAATCGGACGAAGAGCAAACAGAACCCCCCTTTTTGATAAACCGTCCATTAAACGATGATACATAGACGGGGGGCGACATTGGCGAGATTTATGGTTCATAGGTCTGGGCTAGATGAATGGCCTCATCTAAAAATATAGATAAAAAAAATAATAGAAATTGTATATAAGGGTGGGACGGATAATTTATTTCGTGGAAGGATATTTTAGGGGCGGGAAATCTAATAATCGTCATTATTTATCGTAGCCACACAATACACGATAATAAAATGTTCAAACTTTCAGTGTGAATATTTTGCATGTACCCGTATTTTATATCAAGACTTCGCGAAGGCGTTAACTTTCTTTTAACACCGCATTCGAATTTTGCGTGCAACAGAAATTTAAAGACGAGATAAGAGTCCATTATATCAAGAATGTGATAAAATAGTTTCAATCTTTTCCACCATGTTTCCTTAGCACGGAGAATTAAATATATTCTTCGCTTTTTTATGGACAATGGAATTATCCCACACGAGAGGAGTCAATGGGACTCAGAAATAACATGCCTCGAGCCGTTCTTAAATTATGTGTAGATTTCATTATGCTCGTTTCTCTACACATTGAATTCACACAATGAGAGTAAGCACTGTTGTGGCGATTGCGTTTTATGTATAGCTTTACCGATTTTCCCATTACGGTGCCCATTGCATCCCTGACACAGTTTCCAGTTTACCAGGTGTATCGAAGAGCTACGGTATCGTAATTCATGACAGCACACACAGTTAAAAGATAAAACATCATAACGGACGGAAAAGTAAGGAAGACGGCATTAAAGAGGATTGTGACATCTAGGAGAAGACAACTGCTACAAATATGACTGCATTTTTTAATCCGATTTGTATCGAGGGAGCTTCGTAAACAGCATATTCACGTCCAAAAGCACAAACATCAAGCCACTGATGACCCAGGCAAATGCATCCTGAGAAAACAGCAGTAAGCCAGTACAAAACCGTACTCTGAAGAGTCAAAACATTCCGTTTAAGCTTTCATTCTGTTCCCCACCATTGACCAGGTCCAGGCCGCTGGCATCTATATATATAAAGAAGGATGTTTGTGGGTTTGTCTGTGGGTCTGTTTGTCTGTATGTTTTTTATACAAATCTACAGTTTTATTCCGATCTTGATAAAATTTCGCATACATGACCTTTAAAGCATGAGGAAGGTCACTGTCTACCTCAGATTTCGGAAAAATAATAAATATCGATAAAAAATCGATATTCGTGATTATGGCAAGGCATATTAATGAGAAATATCTCATGACCAACAATGCAGGGCAAAGTTGGTACAACAATAGGTATCAACAATGGTATCAGCACGCAATTCACAAACACACTGCATGAACCAACAATATATATCTCATGACTAACAATGAAAGGAAAAGTTTGTGCAAGGTAATTATCCCGGGCAACGCCGGGTACCTCTTCTAGTATACAATATTAACAAAGCTTGTAGAGAAGGCTAAATGTTCTCTGGCCAAAGCAGTCGGTCAACAGATCTGAACATTTTCAAGCTACTTTCATCAGTTTTGGAAAATTAGAAGTCGAAACCCCATTCATACATCTCTCAAAGAAACTAAACAGCTCTACATGAAATTTCATCAACTAATACTCAAGACATGCAGGCATCCATTTCCAGGACAATTCAGGCTGTATTGCGTGCCAACGCCTTATTAAGGAAGGCTTTCCATACCCCGAACGTATACAGCGTGAATAAAAAATAAGGGAATAAACTTCCGGAGATGATTCCTGACAGGAAAGGGAACGAAAAAGTTCATATCAACCTATGTCTGGAAATGAACGGTGAGTGGTCTTGTATTGATGGTATTAATTTCATCAATGCTACAGAAGATGTTCAAAGCAGCCGCAATGGGATGCAATGCAAGCGTCCACACATCGCTTCGTTGATTGCCTCACCTTTCGAAAATTGGTTGGTACTGTCTATCAGGGTACATAGTCTGTGCGGCCTGTCGACCGATGTCATGCGCTTGACCGTAGACAAAAACCATCTCTGCTTGTTCTTGGAAGGAATAACGGACGATTGTGCTTCAACGTCGCTCAAATCACACATAGTGCAACACAGACTCAGAAGGTTGTTATGAGAGAATAATGTCGTTCATCATTGCCATCTGCCTGGCGACTACTTTAATCATAATCAGGATTAATAATACTATTATTACGATTAATAATTATAATACAATAATAATTACAATATTATTTATATTTTCTTAAATATTTGCTTTAGTTACATGCAGACTTGTTAACATGTCAATTTTCTGGAACAAACTGATATGCCTGTGCAGGAATCAAGACTTCTATGAGAAAAATTCTTGTACATATAAATCGGTTTGTATACAGGGCGTTTCTGAATGGTCTGTAAAAATTTTCATAATATGTTCCAGAGATCAAAACAAGCAGAAAATGTCATATGAACAAAGGTTCCGAAAACGCTTCTCTTTCAAGAGTTATTACGGTTTGAAAGTGTCCTGCAATAGACCAAATTAACATTAAAGCGTATTAGGGGTTGCATTGTGTGTGATTTATTTCTACGGTATAACAAGACAATATAATTGTTGTCAAAGGCAAATGCTATAGCAAAAGCTCAAAATGGTCGCTGGCTCTTTGAATTGTCGTAATTCTTCTTCTACTACAGGGCACCTTCAAATCGTTATAACACTAGAAAGAGGAGTTTTGTCCCCTTGTTCATATGACATTTTCGGATTGTTTTGGTTCCTGGAACATATCCTGAAAGTTTGTACACACCATTCAGAAACACTCGGTTTATGTAAACGAAATTTTTCTTCTGTATGGATATTTGAATGAATTTATAAGGACAAAGTTAAAAAAAATATATCCATGAAAAATAGCCTTAAACTGGATATAAATGATACACATAATCATAACAAGTAACGATTTACAGCGAACTGGATTACATCAAAATATTCCAAATGGGCGTGTCAGGTCGGAATTAGGGAATTTATGCTAATCATGTGCAGGTTTAATTTCCAAGTTCCCGTTTGGAGAACAAGATATTTATCCAACCTCAACACAAACAGTTGTAATAATGTGAAATGAAACGGTGCGACCATTCCATCAATAATTTTAATTAAAGCAATGTTTATGATGTGCAAGTAATTATTTGTATTTTCAAGATGCAATATATAGCCATCCAGCGATTTACAAACTCGTGATTTATGAACTCTCGCTCTAACCAAGCCACATTTAACCATCTGTAATTTGGATTTGTGAAGAAATTTATTGGCGCGATGACATTTCAACGTTAGTCAATAATTAATTTATCACAACGTTAGGGTTGGAATTATTCGGTTTACGTAATTAAAAAAAAGTGCATAGAGATTTTTTTTTATTATGAACTTATAAGTCTTAATTAAATATTGAGTCAGTAATAAGACAAGCATTTGATCAGTCAATTTGAAATGACCAGAAGCGGCACTTTGAAACACATTACAACATTGCAATTATACAGTAACAAACTTATAATTTCCTTCTTTGTCTTATGCATTATTTAAATTTCCTATATTACTGTATGGTTATCTAGTAGTAATCCCTCGTTAGGACTTAATATTGTCCATGCTTCAAAACTTAAAAGACACATTGGCGAGGGCCACAGGACTCAACGTTGAAATCCTCTTATGGCCTGAAAGCTGCAACTTTCAGACTCTGGACGAAGCAGTCATGAAGACGTGACATTCTTACAAATATATTCGTGAAAACTCAGGCTGGTAGCTGTAGATAACAGGACATCAGTTAATGAAAGTGACAGCAGAACAAAATATTTGACAAAAGTGCTGTTTAACTTAGGCGGTAATATCATCTTATATACAGGAAAATTACACTCGTTTCGTGTTACATTACAACTTCCTAACTGATAACGAACAAGTGTACTCACATGTATTGCATTCAGTAGATAGATAAAATCATAAAAGAAGAGAATTCAAACTCTAGTGAATACTTCACACAAGATTTCCTAGGAGGAGGAGTTGGAAAACGAATAAATTTACGAATTTCGTCATTAATTACAGTCGAGAATTGGATTATTATCCATAAACTCAGATGTCATACAAGGCGACAACTAAAGGAGGTTTGTTTATCACCATTACAGTTCGCCCGAAATCGTTTGGTTGCAACGTGAAGAAGGAAATTTCGATCTCACAGAATCACTATTTTTAATAGAGAGTATTTTAATAAACCAAAACTCTTTATATTTGAAAAAAAAGTTCATATGCACCCATATCTCTTAACTGATGGTATTTAGAAGTTTAATGATGAGTATCCACAACCATCATAAGATCTTTAATAAGATCTTTTAGCTTTTCGTGCTTTTACCTTCAGAACTGAAAGTTTTGGAAAACCACTTATTTCTGTAATCTAAGCTTACCACAATCATTTCTGAAATTAACATTCTCCTATAGCTTGCAATTTGAACGCTTCCCTTACTTTTAATAACACCAAAAATTTTAATTATCTTCCTATAAAATTTTACGCTAGCCAGCGCCTTAGGAACTAAATTTTGACTGGCCAAATACGGTCAATTGAAACCCATTTCTTCGCGGTCCTTCCATTCACCGAGTATATTATTCTTCAATGTTATACAATGTACTTTTCTTCCTTTTGTTTTCTTCCTTTTAGCCACAATACTGCGTTGCAGTCACTTAAATAAAAGCGTATTGATCCATTCTAAGAGACTTGGAAGAGATGGTGGAATAAATGGGAGTAGGAGAAATAAACCAAGAGCAAAAAAAAAAAAATAAAATAAATAAAATGATTTCTACAAAAGAAAGAAAACAGACAAATTCGCTGTGCCAAGAGAAATGAGAAAGGAAAAAAAAGTTTTAGAGGGAAAAAAAATTACTACGAATTGGGATCAACTACGACGTTGAGAAAGAAACAATAAGCTAGAAAGCTAGCTGAAAGTAAAAAAAAGAATGAGAGAGAAAAGAATAAAAAAAATTAAAAAAAAAAGATAACATCAGAGGTCATTGACCCTTCGAGGACTCTGGTAAATTTACACTGAAAGAATAAATTTCAATATTTTTTTCATTATTAAAAAAATAGATCCTCCCTCCCCAAAAAATGGAAAGAGGAAAAAAAACCGCTGTGAGATCATAAGATATCAATTTATTCTTTCTTCAAATGAGCATTCTCATAATTCACTTTGAGTCAATTACTTTTTTTCCCCTCCAGAAAGATGAACCCAATAGGATTAGAAGTTCCATAAATACTGTTCTGTAGCGATTAAGGCTGCCCTCCTTCAATTATAAGTCAGAAAACATTTGATTACACTTCTATTTCTTGTTAACATGATAGGTAACTTTAATAAGATCTGAAGCTTGTAAGAAAAAAAAACAACATTTGTAATTAAACCTTCGTCGTAGAAATTAGCCTGTTGGAAAACTCTTACACTTAGTTTGTTAATCGATTAAAAGTTTGCAGTTTCCCTTAAGCATTGCGCCTGTTATCTACTTAGGCAGTAGGTATTTAGAAAATAAACAAAATCAAAACACTAAATAAACAAGCTAAAATAAGAGAGTGAAATAATATTTGTCCACTCTCCGTATATGATCCACTAATGCAGAAACACATGCTCAAATATCACAACGAACGATCCCTTTAAGTAAAATTTATTTTTATAACTAGCTAATATCACTGGCGTTGATCAGGTTCTTTTTTGATAATATTTTGCAATATCTGAATGAGAATATACAGTAAAAATGAACACATTAACATATTATGTAGAGTTTATGCATGTGTACTAAAAGATTTCGGATTTTTGAAATTCTGCCTTCGGATTCTTAAAGACCATCCAAAAGTAGAATAATTCTTCCATTGAAAGTACTCTGTTAGATTTGTATTTTAGAAGTTAGCTATTGGTTCACTTTAGGTGAGACACCCTGTATATTGCACAAACTTTGCCCTGCATCGTTGGTCATTTATACAAGGTGTCCAAAAATTCTGGTAACATGGCATATATCTCAAAGCTGCCAGGTAAGCGAGATCTGATGAGTGTGGTTTATAGGTAATAGGGGGGGTGGGGGAGGAATTCATTGCCGCACTCAAATTTGACTTTGACCCCCAAATTTAAGGTCATCCATTTGCTAAATCGAAAACTATTAAAGATAGAGAAAATTTCCAATTGCTACCCTGTAGAGCAACACCACATTGGTCAAAAAATAATTTTTAATCACACCCTTCCCCTTGAAAGCTTTTGAGAAAATGGGCGAGAAAGAAAGAGTCACTCACGGAAAGAAAATTCCCCTACGGTGTGCTTCACTGCAATTCTAATGTGTTAGAAACCTCAGCCAACCTGGCCAGCCCAAGCTGACCTTGAGTGATTCTTTCTCGCCCATTTTCTTAAAATTTTTCAAGGGGAAGGATGTGATTAAAAATTGTTTTTAGACTAATGTGGTGTTGCTCTACAGGGTAGCAATTGGAAATTTTTCTCTATCTTTAATAGTTTTCGACTTAGCAAATGGATGACCTTAAATTTGGGGGTCAAAGTCAAATTTTAGTGTGGCATTGAAATCCCCCACCCCCTTATCACCTATAAATCACACTCATCAGATCTCGCCTATCTGGTACTTTGAGATATCTGCCATGTTACCAGACTTTTTGGACACTCTGTATATATACGAGGGTTAAATCCCGTTTTAAAAACGGGGATTTTTTTTTTTCAAGAAGGACTATAAAAGAAAATAAATGAAGTTTTATTGAATCTTTTTTTGTAAAATATTTCTGTTTTAATTATCCTTGAGCAAGCGTTTTTCCGTCTCTCTCATTGTTGTCTAAAAACTCCAATTGTTGAAACAAATTTTGACAGTCGCTTTTGTGCAGTAATTTCTTATCTTCATTGTTTGTTATCATATTGGCAAAACAAACTTTGACGTCAGAAATGTTCGAAGCTAACAAAACTCCTTAGAGATGCAAGAAAAATCAATTTATTTAAAAAATATTTTGAGGGAGAAAACCCGAAATTGGCCGAAAGCGCTGAGGCGCAGGTCTTATTGCTCTCGCAACCAGCAAGTCGCGGGTTCGAATCCCGTTTGGGGCATGGATGTTTGTGATTGTCCTTTATTATAAAAATAAAAACAACCCGTGTTGGGCTTCGGCCTGTTGGAGGACAATCCGCGAGTTGTTTAGATTATTAATTTAAAAAAAATTTTTTAAAAATTGGAATGAATCCCTCCCCCATCGCCCCCTACACGGCCAGAAGTATCCATAAAAAAGTGATTCCGACGTATCTCTTGCAGGGACCGAGTCTATAAAGGATTGTTGGTCATATTATCCGTGTATATTGTTGGTGAATTGTGTGTTGCTATGACCATTGTCGATATAAAACCCGACCGGCCTATTGTTGTACAAACTTTGCCTTGCATTGTTGGTCATTGTTTGTCCGTGCATATTGTTGTGAAATACCTCATATTAGTAAGCGCTGCCATCAATTTTAATATCGATAATTATTATTTTTTCGAAATTTCAAGTAGACGAAGACCTTCTTTCTTTGAAGATCAAGTGTGCAAAATTTCATCAAGACTGGAATAAAATTGTAAATTTGTACGAGGGGAAGTCAGTAAATGAGTGGCAAATGACAATTTCAAAAATAGTAATTGTGATAGGAATCGGAAACAGCTAGATTTACGCTATTTAGGAGTTATCTTATTTCTCAATATATTCCTGACGTTGTTGATGTATTTGTCCTATAGTCATTCGATACCTTCTCGTTAGAAAACTGAGCTTTGCTGCCTGAGCCGGTATTGCACTTCATTTTCAACCTCCTCGTCATTTGCTTTTTTTCAGAGAGATTTTCACCTTCTGGTCCGCTCAAAAACAATCTTGGCGGCTAGCACTGTGCATCATTCGTTGAATCTAAGAATTACAACTACATTTTAACAGACATAACCAAGAGGGCATTTTGAATATTTCATGTAAGAAAGAGTTTCGTGTGGTATACTGGTACATTCTGTTCCTGTGTTTCCCATGAGTAATGTAATTTATGAAGAGTTGTAGAAAATGAGTTCTGGCATGGAAATAAAGCGTTTCCGAAAATCCATGTGAGAATGTTTCCTGAACGTTTGGCCGTACCTATCACACTGTATATACCGGGTGTTTCAAAAATGACCGGTATATTTGAAAAATCTATAAAAACTAAACGGGCAGCGATAGAAATACACCGTGCGTTACAATATGCTTGGGACAACAGTAAATTTTCAGGCAGACAAACTTTCGAAATTAGTTACAATGTTCCACAACAGATGGCGCTGCAGTCTGGAAAAATCTAAACTACGATATTTTCCACATATCCACCATGCGCAGCGTTCCCAGTCCGTTGAAATTTTTCAAACAGATCCTTTATTGTATCGCTTTTCGGTCCTTTGGTTACATTAAACTTCTGTTGAAAACTTCGTCTTGTTGCAACAACACTGTGTTCTAGCACGGCCTCCTAGAAACTACCAAGCCTGAACATGACGTCAATAAGGTATTGTTGAAGCACTAAGATTGTGATGTTGAACTAACTTCTGTAATAGGGAGAAATATCAAAACATAAACATTGAATATCCGCCATCTTTTGAGGGCATCGAGACCCATGGCTGCCATGGCTCTGAACTTATTCCATTGTTATACAATACATCCAAGCACGCAACAACTCGTTACCATCGTTATACAATAACAAGTCGGGCAAAAACGGCGCACTTCGATGAGTAGCAGTATAGGATTGCCTTCCTCTTGCCCTCAAAAAATGGCAGCTGTACCCATCATTCAATGCGAAGATATTTTCCCCTATAGCACCACCAGTTTGACGTAACAATGTTTTATCTTTTCCATGTTCAGGCCTGGTAGTATCTAGAAGGCCGTGGTTCTAGGCGGTGGAATTCCAACACCAGAAAAATTCTCTGTTCTAAGGAATAAACAATTTTTTCACAGCAAACTTGCAATCTGTGAACAGCACACCCTTACAGCAGAAAGAGACTTACAGAATGGCGAACTCACAGACTGCGTTTTCTTCTATTGCTTTCAAATCGCCTGCAGCGCCATCTGTTGTTGAAAATTGTAACTACTGATTTCGAAAGTTTGTCTGCCTGAAAATTTACTGTTGTCCCAAGCATATTGCAACAAACGGTGTACTTCTATCGCTGCCCGTTTAGTTTTTATTGATTTTTCAAATATACCGGTCATTTTTGAAACACCCGGTAGATTGATAAATAATCAAATGGAGAGCTAGAAAATTCAACTTATGTGGCAAAACCATCCCCCCTCACGTGTCATAATGAAGAAATTTTATTAAGGACAAACGCAGGTTTCAGAATAAAGTAATCAAACTCAAGTATCAGAAAAAATTTCTTCTGATTCTATCAAAAATCATATAGAAAAAATGAATTTCACTTTGGAAGCATTTTATAAGTTATGCTTGAATGAACATGAGATTAATAATAATTTAAATAATTTAATGATGTAAATAATCAAATAAAAATTAAATAAAAAAATAATAAATAATAAAATAATGATGATGAAGAAAGTCACTTTCCAGTCCACAGTAATTCCAATTTCGGAGACTAGATGATGTTCAAATGATGTCCAAATTGATGAGTAGATTTTCCTAATGATAATTCCACTGATGATTTTCAGAAAAGTGCGATTTTTTATTAGTGAAATTCCAACTTTTTATTTTATTATTTTATTTTCCTGATTTTCTTCATCACAAAATTATGGAAGTTATTATTAGTCTCATTCATGTTCATTCAATCATCAATAAATCAGAGCCCAGAACTTCCATCATGTCCATTTTGCGCCCCAACTGGGAAAATTTCACCATAACTCTTCGCAATTTAGTAATTGATTCCGATTTACCCTCGATTTGAATAAGGTTTTTTTCCACTTTGTTTGAGTTTTCGTGCCTCTGCCAGTAGATGTTCCTCTCAAATTACGATTTAATATCTTCGCAGGTCTCTGCAGGAAGCCAATTTCTCGAAAATTTTGAGAATGAGGATAATGTAAAAAATTGATTAGTTTCGTTATTCAATTTGATTTGAAAAAGTGCCTACATATAGAAAAAGTTTCCATATTATTCCGTCATTAGTATGCAATAGCAAGAAAACTAAAGGTTGGAGATTACAATGCCCCAAGGCTGAAAACTGCTTGCTGGGGGAAGGGGGAATCCTTTTTTATAATATAGGCTTTTCTTTTTTTTTCATAAACAAAATCGATTTTAAGTGATATCGTGAAGATATGGACGCAGGACAGTACATTCGAAAAGCTTTTCAATAATGTTGCAAAAACTGCCAATCATCTATGCCGTGAATGAGAAGGGCTATTTGGACTGTCGTGTCTCCTAGTTCCTGTATTATTGACGATTAACATAAACAATTGAATACCTGCTGACTGGCCAGGAAAAAATACACATGGCTTTGCATCTGAGTAAAATTGGGCCCTGGGGGGCATGAAGGTGAATAGATTCTATCAGTACATGAGGGTCGGAACTCAACCATTGTCAAGTTAAAGGGGGAGCAAATGACAAGTGATAAAGAATGCAAATGATGGCACAACACAAACAGGTTGCAGTTCTTTGGCAAGGATTTTTTTTGGGGCCACATGAAATCAGTTGTGTACCGAATACCTGTGACAAGCATTGAAGATCTGGCAGACCGCATCGCAGTTGTTTCAGACTACATCAGAGAAATGCCCGGAATCTTTGGCCGCATACAGGAGCCCATATTGTGCTGATACCATGCATGTAAGGCCATGGCTGGCTCACATTTTGGGCATCTTTTGTAATGCTTCAGTGGATTCTTAGTTCCATAATAAAAGTGTGCACAGTGCATACTTACTCATGTATTACTGCTCCCCCCTCTAACGTTACCTTGGCAATGGTTGAGTTCCGATCCCTCATGTATTAACAGAATCTGTTCACCTTCATGCCTCCAACCTGTATATTGTGCCCTCTTAAGTGGATAAAGAAAAATAAATATTTAACAAAGATAGAATTTGATATATTTTTTATTTACATTGTAACTGCACTTAACAACTTATCAACAAATAATATTGATACAAGTATTATTGACAGAGCTTCATTAATCACAATATTCTAGGATAAGCATTAACTCAGCGCAATGTTAACTAAAAACTCATAATAGTGTTCAGATACATTTCAACTTTTCGAGCTTTTCTATGAGCAAACTCTTGAATGAAATCATTAAAATCAATTTTTTTACTGCATCAATTTCATCGACAGAATCGCTAAATTGGTAAGTCTTTGCTGAGACATAGTAGAACGAAGATAATTCTCAATTATTTTTAACTTGCTGAAAGAACTACAGGTACTGGTGATTGTTGAAATATTCGTAATGATATTTCAAGGCTCGAAGATGTATAAATGATAAAATGTCTTTATGAGACATAGCACTCGCATCATCTTCATCACATAAAGCTGTAACTTGATGTTTAAACAATATAATTTCATCCACAATTTCAGAATATAGATAAACTTTAAGCAAGTTTCTTGCATGAATTTAAAGTTTTTTGGTTCCATAGAAAACACATGTGAAGCTATAGGCTATGGAAATGAAAAACGTTCAGCATTAACATTAATTTTTAATGAAACTTTTTTCCTGAAAAGCTTTTTCTCTTAATGCTTTCTAATCATCTGAGGCAGTTTCTCCTGACATTATCTTCTTTTTTCTTGGTCATTAGTTGTAAAATAATGTCACAATCTGCTGAATTTGCAATATCTTTGGCTTTGACAATGGCAGAATCAGTTGTCAAGAATTCCAGAAACTGAAAGCGTTAACGAAAAGTAATTTCCCCACACCTCATTACGGTTAAATGTGCATAATGATGTATATGGTTAAATATGCCCGAATTACCTTTCCTATAATGTATACTTAAATTTACGATCGCACTACCAAGCACCATGTCCTCGGCAATGTTCACATTACGATCGTTCGTTTTCCGCAGAGACGGTTAAGTAGGGAAAGTTTAATTATAATCACCATATATTTTAATCAGATTGATTCGTGAAAAGCGGTGTACCGCTGCAGCGGATCACTATCAGCACCATCACGGTTTTGGGGAGCTCCATGCTCTAGGTTACAAAGTTCGGGCTACTGCCCGTAAGTCAAAGATCAAATTTGCTGGTCAACAATGCAACGCTGGAATGAGGTCACATGGGGCGACGAGTAGCGCTACACCCTTCTCAGTCAGATGGCCGAACCTGCATGAGGCGTGAGGAAGGAAAAGGATGATCTCCTCTTGTGTCTCATGGTTTGATCTTGGTTCATTGGTTAAGGTGTTCAAAACCATGAGAAATATAGCAGAAAAGCTATCATTTTTAATCTTGGGCCACATGTATTACTTTCTTTCCGTCAATTTTTTTGAAGGGTAATTTTCTTGTACGAATCAATTCAAGGCTAGCGATTCCCAAGGCTTCAAATAAATAAACAACACGAGACAATGAAGCCGTGTCACATGACGTGGTGGCCAAAATATCCGAAAGACTACCGCAGTATCTTATTGAAGTTATCGTGTTAATTTATCAACTGCAACTATGATAATATTACTTTAGTCGATCTTTCATAGTCGATTTTGAGCTGTTCATATTTATCATTAAGAAATTAAAATCACAGGAAATTTCAGTCAGACCTTTAAGATAAAATGCTACAAATTGTTAGGTAGGTGCCATGATTTGCTGACAATTATTCTATATTTTTGTGGCATTTCATCAAAAGCTTTAGAGTGTGAAGCAGAGGTAATTAACGCTGCCTCGTTTTACAATAATTCAATAGCAAGCACTACTTTTAATAATAATGTAAAAATCCAAGTCATGGGTAAATAAAAATTTAATAAACATACCAACACCTTCATCTGCTAGAAAGTTTACAAAGTAATTAGAACGGCCGTAAACAAAGAATTTTTCAGCGCACACCGAATTTTGTGCAATTATTATTTCATGTCCGCAACAAAGAGTTAGATTCCGTTAAAGCACTGAAGTCAAATCGTTCCTTTTTCTGCTAGCACTTTCGCTAGACAAGTTTCCTAAAACAATTTTGCTCATATTGAATTGGTTTCGGGTAGTGACCCCTTTGAAACCCCCGAACTGAACAAGGCATTAAGGGCGCCTTTTCTCTGATCAGCCGTTGTGATGTTTGTTGTTAATGGAATGTGTAGTGCCACCGATGCGTGTCGAAAAGATTGTCTGGGTTTGCGCACCGCTGCTCTTCTTACTCCAATAAACCCAAACATGTATGGCGATTTTCGGGGAAAACCTAAAATCAATTGCAGTCTTTGATGTAAAGACTCGTCGAGTTCAAATGTACGAAGTATTAAATAATGTGTGGGTGTTTTTTTTTAATTTACCCTAAACAATTCTTACCAAAAGAAACATCGTTATTAAAATGTTTGCTCATTGCTAAAATTAATGTTTAATAAACGCAAATTTTATTGGACAATTTCAGAAAAGCCTCTACTCTTCAGTTCTCGATTTAAGATATGAAGTGGATAAGTGCGAACTGCAAGCAAACAAACAGAAAAAATCAACAATAGTTGACGTCAAAAAGTACAACAAAAATACGATTTTATGTTTAAAATAACCATTGAATCGAGAACATTCGGCAATCAATGAATACAATCGACTGCAAAATTATCTGGCAGCTTCAGTTGGTCCCCTAAGAGGAAAAAACTCGTAAATTGGGGATATGGTTGAAAGGACATTATCATGAGGCAATAAAAGTCAACTGCCTATATATTTAAGAGAATAAAGTGGAATTTCTTGGGGATTTCCTTCGAGATGTTCGAACCAATTTTGATGATTGAGATCTCATTTTAAAGATCTTAGCACTTCGTATTGCGCAGTTTGAAAACTATGTCGGTCCGAAAGTAATAAATTTAAAATGGAGTTAATGCTACCTGGATTCAAACCATGGACCACCGGCGTACTACCAACTAGACTATCACGGGCACGGGAAATCAAGGTAGCCTCCAAGTATTCTAAATACTACAAAGTAGTCAAGTTGTAAGGACAAGGCTCGCAGATCGGGAATTCTTTCTTTCCAAATCACCAGAATTCTGATTAAGATTCATACGAAAGTAATAAATTTAAACTGGAGAAAATGCTCCAAACATTTTTTCCATTAATATCTTTATCTTTCTGCTTCTCCGGTTCGCGAGTCTCAGTATTTACTGGAAATTATAAAGTGTACATCAAAAGAATATTTGGGAGCACTTTGCGACACTGCTTCCAAATGAATTTCTACGTCTGGCACTAAAAATTGAGAAAATTAACCGAGTAATTGAAACGCAGCTGTAACACCCTTTGGTGATGACGGAATATATCGCGATGTACTTGACAGTCTCTCGTTACCTCCAGCCAGAAGCTAAAGATTTCCTTCAGCTGCCATATTTTCTTAGAACTTTATTGGCTTTGCCTATTACACAATACGTTAACTGACAAGAGTTTGCAAAAACTGTGCAAAACATATGCATCCCTATCGTGTCCAGCGTCGTTAACAAAACATGCTGAGTAGATTACGAAAATGAAATAGACGGTGCAGTTTCTCCAGGTAATACCAATAACTAAAATAACTAAAATATATCACTAATCCATAAACATGCACTGATTAATGAATGCATGCCTCTCAATTCGTATGTCTTTTAATTTATTAAATTACTTTATTATTAATTAGCGGAAGCATGAAGCTTATTGGTTTTATCAAGTCTGCCTGCATCCTTCAAATTTTTAACATCTAGACAAAGTATGTACATACATCCAGGCAAGACATGCATTGGCATTAAGTCTGGACCTGTATTAAGGCGCTGAATTTCATTTAATTCGTGCTTTCCGATATTTTCCTAAACTTTCTTACAGCGATTTATTCTGAAAATAGCTGTTACTGACAATAAACACAGAAGGGATTTTATTGCTGTATAACTTTATTAGAGTTCATTACAATGAAAATAAACATTGCAGAATAATTGAAACCGATACCATAAAGCAATAATATGTAACTGGGCACATGCGGCAAGATTATTTGTTTTCGCTATCTGTTTATAGAAAACCATAAAGTCAATATCATCATCGTCTGTAGAAACTTCTGGTATAACTTAAGCTAACCGAATGAAACTCTAATCTGGTCCCACTATCTATGAACTAAAGACGAAGCGCGCATGCTCAAGCTGGTATCAATCTTCTTGAAATAAAAATTGAAACTATTCTAAACCCTCAAATGCTGGGAAAATGCACAACAAATTTTAATATTTAAAAAAACACGTGCTGAATTATTTTTTATTATACACTTATTGGAAGAAAGTAATTGGACACTTTCGATTTTAGACCTTTTGTCGAATATCTAGAAAAATACTTGACGAATTATCCTGAAATTTCAGGGGTGTAAAAAGGATGTTACACCTCATTTATTTCAGCGAAGGCTTTCTCCCGAAGGCAAATAGGGGACCAGCAAAGAAGTGAACCAAAAAAATAATGTTTGGAATCACCCTGTAAAAAATAATGCTTGAAATGCATTGTAGCTGTAGCATATGCTTAAGAGGCTTGTTTT
>JAHWFO010001925.1:2603660-2619764 GCA_023313115.1 Rhysida immarginata
AGCATTATTTTTTACAGGGTGATTCCAAACATTATTTTTTTGGTTCACTTCTTTGCTGGTCCCCTATTTGCCTTCGGGAGAAAACCTTCGCTGAAATAAATGAGGTGTAACATCCTTTTTATATCCCTGAAATTTCGAGATAATTCGTCAAGTATTTTTCTAGATATTCGACAAAACGTCTAAAATCGAAAGTGTCCAATTACTTTCTTCCAATCAGAGAGATAGAATAATATCGTCAAGAGATAGCGCTGCGGTCATCGAATTCTTAACCTTCACAATTTAACATTCATTTGCGAAATAATCAAATTAGCAATATCAACGAATTATATTTTCAAAATAAATCAGAACATGTTAAATATATAACAAGTTACTTTTGAATAGCATTCAAATAGTAATTTCATATTTTCTTATTTTCTTTTAACAAAACAAATATCCTAGGAGAAAGGGTTTATTTCTTATGGTGAATTGGTGAGCGACACGGTGAAAAGGTAACACCAACGCATGCGCATTTCGACTTTAGTTCTTTTTACCGGGATGCGAGTATAGTTAAAAACAAAAAGTCTATCTATAGTTTGGAGGCGTGATGTTTAAAACAGATAATTTTTATTGTTGACTTTTTAATTTTTTAATATTAAAATTTTTATACAGGTTCCAGCAGAATTCAGTAGACGATTTGAAAGTGGTGGAATTTGTCTAAAGCTAGATAGCGCCTTATTTAAAAAGAAGTTCATATAATTATATTTGATTAAAATCTTTGGCATAGTTGGTTCACAAAATTATAGCGGAAAAACATTAAATTTTTAAAGGAGATTTGAGTATATGCATGGTTTGCAAATACAGTAATATTCATTTAACGTGGAACTACTTAAACAATTTAAAAAAAACAAACTACAGCTAAATATGGTAGGGAATCGACTATAGACGTGAATGATACAACTACGATAAGTCGCACAAAGCACTTACAAGGTAAAAGACAAGGCTTGGACAGTTTATCTTTAGGTTGATTTAGTACAAATTCATAAATAAAGTCAATTTGAACTAAGATGATCCATTTCTATATTGATTATTATAATAATTGCAAACTCTATATAAACTAATAATTGGAAGTTGCTCTTGAAGAATTTTTTTTTTTTTTTACACGCCATACATTTAGATATTAATTAAATATAGAAAATACACAATTCGTTACGTCAATGATTAGAACATTTCTTGTATAAATATTTTTCCAAGCTCTAGCCAGAAATTGCTTTTATTTATTTCCGTATAACTTTCTTTGTGCGGTTCTCAAGCAATCTTATCCCGTTGTTCTATCTCAGCTTTCACGATATATATAACATAGATGACATTCGAATCGAACCTCTCTCGCCCTCTTTTCTTCTCAATCAATTCACTTTTACTGTTGCGTTTCTTCGTCTTATGGTTTAGTGGTTAGAAGTCGGCACTTGTCATTCCTCTCGTGTCGCCGGCAGAGGCAGATGTCGCCCGACGACTCGGGGGTTGTTGTGTCTTTTCCTGTGGCTAACCCTGCGCTACATAAACAAGCGTTGTTGGCTGGACACTGCTTAACTGGCGAGCAAATCGATCGAGAAGAAATTACTCCCACGAGGAGATAGAGAGACATAGACAGAGAGAGAGAGAGAGAGAGAGAGAGAGAGAGAGAGAGAGAGAAAGAAGGGAGGGAGGGATGATGAGGTTAGGGGGTGGGAGAAGAAGAAAAGGAAGAGGAGTGAGGAAGAAGGAAGAGGAAACTCTGCTGTCCGGGCCAAAGCCGACGGAAAAGCGATGGGGGTAAAAGGGAAGGAGGGAGGGGGTGGGGAGGAGGAGTTTGTTGGACTGAGGTTGACGGCGGTTATCGCCGAGCACAAGGGTTGCAAGACATCTGGCTCCGTGCCTGCACCGACCTCTCGCCGATGTCCTGAAGGAAGATTATTGTGCCCTTTGACCTTATGTGATTCTCTGAGTTTCCCCCAGTCAACTGAACGCGACCACATGGCAACACAGGAGCGAAAAAAAGGAGGAGAAAGAGACAGAATAAAGAGTACAATGACAGACAGAGGTGAAGAGATTTTAAAATAACAGAAAAGACATAAAAGACAAGCGACATTTCAATACAAGTCGTAGTACGAGTTTTGTGTAGCTATTAAATATAGCTGGGTTATATCTTTAGGAATGCTTTGAAACGATTCAAAAATTTCACTCTGAAAAACAAGAAATAGAAATTGCTCTATCCAGACGAGGACAATAGTTCACTGCATGCTTTACCATTGTTACAAAAATTACGCTAATCTCATTTGGATTTATAAGCTTAAGCATAAAGTTATCAACAACTTATTACAGCAATGTAGTTCTTCAAATATTGCAGGATTGTGGACATCGTAAATATATAATTTTTCTACTACGGATATATCCCTGCAAATGGTCTAACCACAATTATCCATTTGTACGATTTTATCAGTCATCTTACAATCCTTAAAACTAAATTTTTGCAAAGGTTGAGACGAAGAATTCAAAAATATAAAGGCGAATGCCTCAAAATTCCCACAACACAAAATCTGCATCGACTCTACTAAAATTATTGTCTGGTTCAGTTTATCTATGAACTAATAAAGCACGCATGCTCAAGCTAGTATCAATCCGCGTTGGAAGGGAAACTGAAACAATTCTTAGGTGCCTGATCGATTGCCTGTATTTGAAACTTCCCAGTAATGGAAACACGCAAAACAATATTTAGTGAGGGGGGAAAAAACACACACATATACTGAATTATTTATTTACTCATGTACTACATATTTATATTGTTTATTGTACATTATATATCTCGTCAAAAGATGGCGTTCCCATCGAATTCGTAATCTCTAACCCTAACAAAAATTGATTCCCAACAAATGTCAAAGTTTCAGCAGCGAGATGGTGATTCCCCCTGAATGGTTACTACACCCCTGAAGTTATTAACAGACGCACCTGTTGTTAACCAATAAATGGGACGTTATTTCAAGAATTTGTTGTAGCTTCTCCGCATGTCACCTGCCATCTACAGAGTAGCAGAACTAGCTGCTGAAACTTCACTTTTAACTGCGGAAATCTCATAAACGCTTCGTTATCCGAACCATGTTTATATGAACTTTTGTTTTCACCTCGCTGTGGGGAATCACTACCAGAAATTTGTGACAGGGGTTTAGATACACCCTATATGTTCACCTCGGCAAGGTATCGAAAAAACTAAATATATTTTCAAAATGAATCAGATAATGTTACAAATATAACAAGTTACTTTGAGTAGCACTGTAATATTATGATTTTTGACAAAACAAATATCCCAAGATAAAGAGCAACACGGTGAAACGGTAAAACAACGCACGCGCATTATGATTTTATTTCATTCTTAGCGGTACGGGACTATAAAAAACTATAATACTTTAAGAACTCAAATTTCGAGTTAAAAAACAAACATTAGATCACGCTCAATCAATAAAATTATATTACGTCAAATGTTCATCTTTTAAAGCTATCTGAAAAGATATAAAAGTTTAAAGCAGATTTAGTCCTAAACAGAATTTTTCATAAAAATGAGATTTGCATATTAAGTGCTTTATAAAGTTTGCTATTCGCATCTCCTTGACTACGATAAATAAATAAACAAATGCCTTCGGTCATCCGCGCTGAGAACTCATCAACCTTTCAGCGCACAAAATTAATCCCCTTTAATAGCACTGCTTAAATTAGCAAGCTAGAACTGGTCCGCATTAAATGAAGAGCTATTCAAGACTAAATATATTAAGTTATAAAGGATCGATAAAACGTAGTGTGCAAATTGTACGAATGAGAAGAATCGACTGAATTCACGAACCTCACTTCGTTACCCCAAAAGTCGAATGGATTTAACTGCGCTAAAATTCGTTATCTTAAAGGAAAAGACTCATTAAGTTTCAAGAAACCGCATCGATTAACTCTGTCCCTCGTGGACTTTCCAGGCGACAGAGTTTCGAGCTCTATTCCATTTGTTCTATGTGTAAATAATTAGATTTTATACAATTCCAGCGATGCTTTTCCCAAACACATTTCGGTCGCCTGTTATGGCAAGTTTCTGGTTGATAATGGTTCTGGGAAATTCTTCTTCCTTGTTTGGCGTTATGTGAGCTTTTCTCTTTAAAATAGCAATAATAATAATAATAATAATAATAATAATTATTATTATTATTATTATTATTATTATTAAGGAAACTTAATTACTCTATTGAAGCTTGGTTTCCGATCTAGAGTTTGTCTTCCAATGCAACATAAACTCTATCATCTAAGTTAAAGCGTTCTAAAGAGAACAGAGTATAAAACTATAAAAATGATTGCTGTTCGGAAAAACTCAGATTTTTTATGTAAAAATAGATATAATTTTATTTGTAATTAATTATTCTATTTTTTTCTATTCTTTAAGTTTTTTTGACTGTTTTGCAGACAGTGATTGTTGAGTATAGATTGTTTTAATAAATGTTAATTAAAAAATCTCCACGTGATTATCACTGTCTGCAGCTAGTTGTCCCTCGCGAATAATTTTCGTGATCACGAGGATGTGTGTCCCACTATTGTTGATGTTCTTTCCGTGGCTACTGTGTTTTTTTTTTTTTATTTCAGACAGACCACTTCCAGCTTCTGGCTTGACCTGTCGTCCCTCCTTCTGGTCCTCCACGTCCTTACTAGCCTGCAGCATGGCGTTCAACTTCCATTTATCATTTTCATTGCAATGCTCTGCAAATTACTCCTACCCTGCCGTTCGATGTTTAGTTTCTTATTGAATTTCTCACTTTCTCGCGGCAGCCATGATTCTTTACCGAGCAGCATTGTTTTGCGGGTTTACCCATAAGGTAATAATGAAATTTCTTTTAATGCTATTTCAGCAATAACGCGCATAAGGGACGCCATGCTGCACATTTTTCAATCTTATTCCCCATTAATAATTAATTATGATTTCGCAGTCTTTCTTTAGACATTAAATGGGAATTTTGAAATTTCTTTTCCTTATTCTTTATAAGGGATTGGTCTGTCTCAATTTTTTTTTATATTTAATCTCAATTCGCTCAATGTAGCGATTAATATTTCTCGTTACAGTGTTTTGCTGTATTTAACGTACATTTAAGTATTTCTTTATTTTATTCCGAGAAATATTTTCTTTTGTAATTGAGATCACAATACCTATTCCTCAATTAAATCATATTGTATAGAACATTCTTTTGTATAGAATTTTTGTATTTTATAAATAAATATCGCAATAAAAGTCTTTTAACGAGCCACGTTTACTCTTAAGTTTTGGGGTTCTTTTTTTTTAAAGTAACACCCATTAAATTCTATTTATTTTGCTTCCCCCTCTGAAGAATTGCGTTTATGGACATCTAAGGAAAGTACGCTTCTTTCAAATTAATGTATAAATATTCATAAAGGGTCGTGCGATTCAATCTTGAGTGTACTAATTTTAGGTCCAAAAATGTTTAATAAAGTAAGTCAATTTGACTGTGTGCACTTATTCTGACAACAAACTACACAAAACAAGCAAAACTATGAAGGAAAAAAAAAAAATCTTCAAAATTTAATGCGATTCCATCGAGTGATAATATTCTCTAAGATGATCAGTCTACTTATCGATCATCATCCTATTTCTCCGTTCTAATTAAGCCTATCCTCTTTGATAACTTAATTAAAATGTATGCGCGAATAGAAATTACTTCATCAAATTTCTGATGAACCTAATGATGTTGCTATCTGCTTAAAAGATTATTAAGTCGATAAGTTTCCATCGCTCGTATTCAATTTTGCTCGATCAATCCACAGATGGGCGACTCAGATAACATTATTTGCGCAAATATAAATATTTCGTGCAAATTACAATCGATTTTTATAACCATTGCGCCGAACGAATCGCTGATCAAAGTTTTCCACAACATACAATTGTAAAGATTGCAGATCTTACGCAAAATTTATATAAAAGGCCGCAGCTAATTTCAAATAACTTTAAAAATATCCGAGTAATGCACAGCTAACCCATGTTCTTAGACTATATTATTTAAGACCAAATGCAAATTTTAAAAATTAAAAATAATATAAATTCTAAGTAATGAACTCAAGGAATTATATTCCCTGTTCACAAAAAGCGACAATTTTACCTCGCAATTTATCTTTGTAATAATGAGCATTACACTTTGGTTCCTATAAAAATATATACAAGAAACAAACTTTCGACTGTTTCACACTACATTTGATTAGAAGTGACCGTATTTAACTTCAAACTGCCACTGCATAAACTGCAAAAACTATATTTGATGACATATAATGCCCCCTTTTTGCTTAAAAACGACTTAAAATATATCAATTGGGTCTTATTGTATATGAGAAGTTCAGTTAGACCAATGTGGTAGTCTAATATTTATCCAAATGCAGTAAACACCAGTACTTTTATTTAGATCGGCTCCATAATATTGAAATATAATTTTCTCAAATTATTACAAATTACAGCATTATTATTATTAAAATATTTTTTTATGTAGTTTTTACTTTTTTCTAGAAGCATTTTCTGCTTTAATGTAGGTACGAGGGGCGTTCAAAATTGACCTGGACTTTATTTTTTGTAACTTTCATTGTTGGGATGGCAACTACCGCCTGCCATGCAAATGCAGCACCACTCATCCGATTTTAAATAAAATGGCGGACAGCGATGTGTCGACCAAAGTGGAACAACGAATAATCATCAAGTTTCTTCACAAAGAAGGTGTGAAAGCATCTAAAATTCATCAGATTCAAAGACAGTTCACCGAGCCATGTTTGTCTCGATCATCCGTTTTTCCTTGGTGCAAAAAGTTTGGAGGGCGAGAATCCGCCGGCAATGAACCTCATAAGGCAAGGCCAGCAATTGCTGTCAATGATTGCATCATCGCACGAACAAATGAGCTGATAAGGGACAACAGGCGGATTCATGTCCGAGAATTGGCTTCAATAGTGAACACCAGCACTGGCAGTGGAGACCATCATCCACAATAAGCTGAAATTCAAAAAGTTTTGAGCCAGATGGGTCCCTAAGCAACTCTCAGAGGATCACAAAATCACCCGGGTGGAAATCTGATCACAAACCTGCAGCGATATGACAGGGAAGGTGATCACCGACGAGATATGGATTCATCACCATACTCCTGAAAGCAAGCAGCGAGCATGGAGTTGCGACACACTGACTCACCTCAACCCAAGAAATTCAAGATGACACCGTCGGCAACGAAAGTGATGGTGACTATATTCTGGGACATTAAGGGTATCATTCATGTCGATTTTTTGGAAGAACGTCGAACCATAAATGCACCCTACTACTCTGATATTTTGAGGACTTCCTTGAAGCCGTCCCTAAGGAAAAAGCGACCAGGACTCCTTGACAGCGTGTTTGTTTTCTGCAAGACAAAGCCAGACCACGCACAGCCAAACTGACTATGGACACACTGACGGAACTCAAATGGGACATCTTACCACATTCTACATACAGCCCAGATCTCTCCCCTTGCGACTATCACCTTTTTGGACCATTGAAAGAGTTCTTGGGAGGGCAGAGCTTCGGCTCCAATGAATTTTCTTATTTTCCACACAAAACCTCCAAAATGTGTAGAGAAGCAAGGAGAGTTCCTTGAGAAATAATTTGTGTATGTTTGTGTGTGTGTGTGTGTTTGTTTGTTTGTTTTTTGTAGTTTCCTGATTTTATAAAAAAATAATGTCTAGGTCAAATTTGAACGCCCCTCGTACCTACATGTATTTCACCAATAGTCTTTTCTTAAGATTTCCTGCTGAAATGTGGAGAGGGGTCTTGCAAGTCCAGGGGTCTTATATGCCATCAAATACGGTTACTGAATTCATCTTGCAATAACTCAGATAATTTCAGATTTTTCGCCTAAGTTCTTTAGTAACATTAATATCGGCGACCCTTTCCACAACAATTGCGTATACATAAAACTAATTTCACGACAAAATCTCTCCAACATACTGGAAGTTTACGATATCGATTGATTATTTCACACGAACTGGGGACTAGAAAACGTACGGAAAGACGGCTTTTAAGTTTTTAATATCATAGTTCATATGGAATAGTCATTGTACGAGGTTCTACCCAAAATAACCAAAAATTTGAATATTCCGCCCAAACCAAAAAACAGTACGAGGTTCTGCCGCTAGATGCCTCTTGGTGCACCTTTCAGCTAATGCTCTGCCAATTTACTAGCCAATTTTCGGAATCGTAGGTGCATTTCTTTGTGAGCTATTGCCGTTTGTGCTGCAACATGTTCTTGTGTTTCTACGAATTTCCAAATTTTTACCCTGGTCAGACTGTCAAGAGGAGGTTTTACGGCGAGGTTTTGAAACGGACTGCGGGAAAATTTTGCGCAAATGGGCCGAGTTGTGGAAGCAAAAGACTGGTTGCTCCACCATGACAATGCGCCAGCACACACCTCGCTAGTTGTGAAGGAATTCTTGGCAAGAAAGAACATGACAACGAACCCCCACCCTCCCTACTCTCCTGACCTAGCACCCTGCGACTTCTACGTCTTCCCTAAAATGAAAGGTTAACGTTTTGACTCCACTGAAGATATCCAAGTCTAATCGCAACTGGTCTTGAACACCTTACAGCCTTCGGACTTCCAGAAGTGCTTCAAAAAACAGGAAAATCGCTGAGAAAATTGTTGCATACGAGCCGGAGGTCACTACTTTGAAAGTGACAGCGATAATTAGGATGCAAGGTACGTTTTCTGCTTTTTACAAGAAAATTCTCGAAAATTTTGGATAGCATCTCGTATTTAGACAAAATCCCGGAGACTGCAGAAAATTTCCATTTAAAGAGACCGGTCGCCAACAGGTCACATGGTAGTGGTTGGAGCCGTTCCCAACCGGAAGATTCTGCGAGTTTGTGCTTTAGACTGCCGATTGTGATTATTCGAAACTGAAACTACGTCGTTAGAACTCAGCGACTACGATTACCATTAAAATTACTGTTTATTATCCAAATGTTCCTAATTGTTTCTTAATTCATGGCTCATCGCTTGCATGAACTTCATTTTCTAATTGTATAAAAATACTTATTTAGGCGTCCTTATTGTTGGAAAAAGTTTTATCGGGCATCAGACATATAAAGCATCCTCCGGTCGGGCTTTACGGAAACCTCCAATACCTCCCAGAAAGAAACCCTGCGCACTGAAACGTCATACCATTGTTACATCATAAGAAATTATTGTTAATCGCGTTAGACCAATAATAAGCCCTAATTTATGATTTCTTATGATCATGTAACAATATACGAAGCAGGTTTCTTTCTAAATGGTGTTGCTTAGACGCCCTTAGACTGCTACTGTACGTTGCGTGCATGTCAAAAACTTAGAAAAAGTAAATACTATAGCCTAATAATTGCCCTTTCGTTCCCATTAAATTTCCTTCTTGCCTGGATGCTTATTATTTTTACGAAATAAATGCCTCATATCGGAAATGTCAATTAATATACAATCTAGCTTCTTATTGCGGATGTGACAAAAGCTTATTACTAGAAATGATAACCTGGAAAAGTTTGAAAGACTGGAAAAATTTATTAAACATCCAAAAATATTTAAGGTACTGCAAAGAAAAATGACCTCTTCTTCTTAATTTATCGTTAAGAATAAAAATTAATTCTATAATCTAGATGACACTACATAATTAAGTTCTCTGAACAGCGCCGTCTTTCTCTCAATCGTCTTTGAAATTTACTACTTCCCCTGCTCTTGAATTTCAAATAAGCTACGGTTTCGTATTGATTACAATTCTAATTTTCTCCTACCGAATCGCAGAGAAGAAAGATAAGATCGATTGAAAAAGCTGATTTATCGACAGAAAGTGGTTGAATAATAAGGCGGAACGTATTTCAATTCCTGCGCCCTTATCGATATGAAAAGTCATCGCTTCAAAATTTCACCATTATTTTGAGGCAATCGTCCATCGACGACCGTTTGGTGAGATAAAAATCAAGAAAAATTGATAAGAAAGTTGGATTTAAACGCTTCATCTTTTTTTTCTTTTTAAATATCCCTTTCAGACGAATTGAATCGCTCGATTTTTAACTATGGAGTCAGTTTTTAAAAGAAAGATAATATGTTAATTTCATCCTAATGGTTCGATATATTATATTAGAACTCATAATAAGAAAAATAAATTAGGGTAGGTAATAAAATTAAATTTTTGAAGAAGGAAAAAGAAATATTTAAAATATTCAATAAGAAGGCATCAAATAAATACTTCATCAAATAAATATAGCATTTACAAAAACTAATTTAAACAAAACTTTTTTCTTTACTTTATACAACCGAAAAAAGCAAAAATTAGGGTGCTTGAATAGAGTCGGAATGTTTACAATTTAAGAAGAAGTGCCATTCTGAAAAACTTGCCGTATTTATAGACCTCTCCGTATCTTTTATTTCAAAAATAGAAACTTCGTTTTGTTTATTTGATGAATTCTTCGAAAATCACAATTCTTGCTAATTTCTTTCTGAACGTGACAACATGTCGAACAGTTGACGACTATGGAAAATAAACCGAAAATATCTATATTATTTTAATTGGGATTTATAGAACGTACTGAATACCTCATTAACTTATTAATATTTTTAAGCTTTATTCGTATAATGCAGTAGATTATAAAGGTAAATATTGTAACGATGAAGCAAATAAAATTGAAGAAGCATCGCGATATTCAAATAACCAAGTCTTGTTAACAAAATAAACCCCTGGTTCTTAAAATTACTTTATATAACAACTTGCTTACATTACTCCATCTGTGATTATCTTATTTTTTTGTTGATTTAAAATGAAAAATTGTAGGAAACAAACAATATAAGAAAATTAAATAATCGCAAACGAGAACTTCAGTTTACTAAGGTTTTCTTCTATAAACTTCATTTATTTGTAATTAAAACCCTTCATTTATTTATAATTTCGCAACGAGGACCATTAAACACTTACACAATTCGTATAATTGTTCTCTTCTAATTTTTTAAATGGAAAAGTCAACTTTTGGGCCTCAGCCTTAGCTTCTCTCTTTCTCTCTCCACAGAGTGCTCGATTCTATCTCGTAGATGGCTTGTTTTCGACCAACTTCATTGTACAAACATGTAGTAAACATTGAGGGAAGGAATCCTAACACCACTAATAAAAGCTGGAACATGGCTTTTTCTTCTCCTATCTATATTTTGGTCGCGCATAAAAATTTCCTTCAAAGTTTCTTTCGGTTCGGAACCAATTTTATTCAGAGGCGGCCAGCTGGCTGCATCATTCAAACAGTGGCTCCTGTTTGGTTTGGCAAACGAAGGAGTCGAATAAAAAAAAAAAAAAAAAAAAAAAAGGAGGGAAAAAAAACAAGGAATTCCTTTCATTCGTCTTTTTTTCAAAAGAACACAATATTTTTTTTGTTCTTCAACGATATTTTTTTGAGAACGCCAGTGTTTTTCATGCAGAGCGGAACAGGAACCGAAAAAAAGTGTTCGAAACACAAGTCATCCGTTACTTTCGTGGCTACTTTTATTTTTGTTATTAATTTGTCGTTACAATGTTGAGAAATTTCGGAATAAATGAACATTTTTTTCTCTGTACTCTCTAAGAATCTCTTTAACAACTTTAATAAAATCTGTGAAAATAACCATCAATCAAGAAAATAATTAGTTTTTTATATTTATCCTTCTCAAGGGTTAAGCAATTTGTTAACTAAGAGGCCGAAAAATTATCTTTAAGCGAATCGTAACTTTTAAATTATAAAAGATTCTACTTGTTTAGCTTTCATCTCAATTCTCGATCTTTTTCTGGTAATCGAAGCCTGTTCAGCCCGCTGAATGGCAAGTTCATTTATTTGAAATACTATCATCGCTCCCTGGTAATGATCGTGGACAGACAAATTGCTAAATTTAAAACGATGTCATGCACACAGATATAAGTAAAATGTTATTAAGATTAATTAATCAATCAAAAAACTACGCTATCATTAAATCCATATATAATAACAAAGCAGCGTTGAACTAAATAATCGAAAACTGCAAGAACAAGGTTTGGAAGGAGTTGGAATGGAATGCCTTCCTGAAGTTGATGATGAAATAATACCAGCAGTTATCGATGAGATCGTTGAGTGAAGGGAGAATACTAAATGCCAATGTGAAAGAAGCGAGGAAATTAATATCTACATTGGTGAGAGCTTATCTATTGAAAATCTGAAAGCAAAGCATGAAAATCTTGCTGCAAAGCCATTGACATCAGAAACAATTCTCACCACTGAAATAATCAGAAACAGCATCACCAAGTTATGGATCAGCCAGCTTACGGAGAATGTCCCTGACAAAAAGCACACCAGCTAGAGAAATAGAGGTGTATTTTGGGCATAATATGCTGCTACCTTCAATTACATTGTGAGAGAAGAAAAAAATAAATAAAACAACAATCCACGCTGTTGTTACAGGTGATACAGACGAGCTGGCTTCATAATTTCATAATAAAAATCACATTTTAATTAAACATCTATCGCCTTCCTTCAAGTTGGTATCTAAGCTAAAAATATCCTATCAAGCTATACTCACTTTTAGGTTATAATGACTTAATATCATGACTTGACCTTAATTTCAAAAGTCGTTAGAACTAATAAAAACAAACAAGAGAGGATATTTTTTGTTTAAAGTCGAAATATAATTACAAGGGGCAATCAAAAAAGTTCCCGAGTTGTGCTATACCACTGTAACGGTAGGCACTGTAACGCTTACCTAATTAGTTTCAAAGAAGGAACCTTGCCCAGAAATATTTCTTCCATCTATACCGCCATTTCTGAAAGGACCGGCGGAAGTCTTGTTTGGTCGTCGCGTTTGATTTGATGTCTATCATGGCTGTAAAACGTACCCTCTTGAACCCATTTTCGATGAATTGCTGGACATCAGCGTATGTTGCTTTTGGACTCTCTAAATCAAGAAGGACAGCCAAAAAGTTCCCGGAATTCCCCTGCAGACCAAAATGGGAGATAAGATCCCATCGTGCAATGTTCTGGTGGGAAGTTTAGCATGCAGTACTGTTAGCATGTCTGCTAAGACTAGGGGCATAAGTGTTGTTCTGTTTCATTCTAGTTAGACGTGATTTCTGGTCTTTCATTGCACTGTCGAGTTCAAACAGCATGCAAACAAAGTTCATGTGCTTGTTTTTCAAAGACACAATGTAACTAGTCATTTCTGCGATTAGTTTTCCAGATGAACTGGCTCTTTGACGACGACGCTTATATGGAGAAGGTTTTTATCGACTCGTCATTAGCAAATGGTTAAGGTAGGCAACTTATTTTTCGATTATCGTTTACAGTACCACTAGAGAAATACAGTAAAATCCCGTTACAACGTACCTCACTTTAACGTACATTTCAGAATAACGTACAAATTTTAAATCCCCGTCCCAAAGGTAGGTATTTTAATGCTAAAAAGTTTCAGAATAACGTACCTCACTTTAACGTACATTTCAGAATAACGTACTAATTTTACATTCCCTTGGTTAAATTATCCCTTCAGTACAACGTACATCGTTCACATGTCTTGCTCTGATTGGTCAATGCAGCCCATGCGAAAGTTGCAACGCAAAGTTATAGAAAGAAAGCAGACGGCTATTACAGATTTTTTTTAAAAAATTAATGTAATACTACATATTGTATATGCTATAGTATATTTGTTTTGAATAAAATAAAATGCATTCATGTATTTTTATGTTTTTCTATGAATATATGCATTGTTCATAAGCCCCCTCCCCCCCTCCAGTTTCAGAATAACGTACAAATTTCCAGGTCCCTTGAAGTACGTTGTAACGGGGTTTTACTGTAATCAGAAAAAAATCAATCCTTATAATTTCTCTGCAAATCCTTCAAAAAGTATTGATATAAACTGTAGTTTTTTATTGAGTAATTAATTCGCACACTACCGTATAAATATTAGAAGAAATCTTTTTCTCTCACCGCATCGGCAGATGGAGGCACTAAGTAAGGATAAACCTGAGTCCCCGACGATATTGGCGATAAACTTAATGAACTTTCCCCTAATATTAAACGTCAAATAAGAGCATGCTCAATATATTCCGTAAATTTAGACACTCTTAAGACCCTTAAAAAGAATACTGAAACACAATGACGTATATATAAACTGAATCTTGAATACGTAAGAAAAATGTTTATAAGTCCACTATTACCAATATGCATGGATCGCGCCTTTCGTGACGAGCTAGGATAAGCCTTAACTGTCGCCCATTGTAATTTACACTAAGTAGCCAGTTTATTAGAACCCCCCCCCCCCAATACTATGTTGCGCCACCCCTAGCAGCTATAACAGCACGAATTTGCCGTGGCATGGATTCAATTAGCCGCTGGAAGCAGTTTACCGTGTTGCTTGTCCATGCGGATGCAACAGCTGCTCCCAGTTGATGCTTATTGGATGGTGATGGATCCATGTCTCGAATAACCCGTTCCAGCTCATCCCAAAGATGTTCGATTGGGTTCAAATCCGGGAACTATGGTGGCCAGAGGAGTAAGTTGAATTTATTATCGTGCTCCTGGAACCAAATTTAGATCCTCATCACGACGATACGAGCCTTGTGACACGGAGAATTGTCCTGCTGGAAGTATCCATGAAGGGATGAACGTAGTCGGCAACAATGTTCAGGTAGCTCTGACCATTAAGGCGTTATTCTACAGGTATCAGCGAATCAAGAGTATGTCAGGAAAACATTCCCCAGACCATTACAGAGCGTCCACCAGCCTGAACAGTGGAAACCTGACAGGAGGGGTCCATCGCTTCGTGCTATTGTCTCCAACTTCTGCGTCGGCCATCTGCATGGTACAATAGGAAACTGGATTTATCCGACCAGTAGACCTTTTTCCAGACGTCGACGGTCCAGTGTTGATGATCACGGGCAAACTGGAGACTTTTTTTGCGGTTTTGGTTGGAGATCAAAGGTACCCGGACTGGCCGCCGGCTGTTGTAGACCATCCTTACCAATGTACGGCGTGTAGCGTGTTCAGAGATGGTATTCTGCGATCCAGTGTTGTACTTCACGATTAGTTAACGAGCCCTTGGATCGGAGAGTCGTTTGCGACCACAAACTTGTCTCTGGCTGGTTGATTTTTGGTTATTTAACCAGTCCTGGTAAACCCTTGAAATGATTATACGGGAAAAGCCTAAAAGACGTGCGGTTTCGGAAATGCTCAGCCCACCTCGCCAGGCACCAACTATCATCCCGCGCTCGAAGTCGCTCAGATCCTTTGTTTTCCCTATGGTGACAGTCATATCACTTGCAGATGACAGGTGTGTTCTCGCTTTATACTGGTACCAACTGTCACATGACCAACTGATACGTAGTAATTGCTATGCCAACGGATTTGCATAGTCATGGGTGTTTCTAATAAAGTGGCCACTCAGTGCATTGCAAAGCGAAAGTGAACAGTCTCAAATTGAAAGTCATCGGACTCCAAGTTTGATCGTGTTGATCGTTGACTAAACGACGGCGAGATCGGGTTTTTAGTTGCACGATGTGTCTTTTTTAGATTCAGCGCTCACGTTGATGCGCATTCGATCTTGATCAGCATGAATTTTTAGAAGCATGAATTTTTGAGTCGCTTTGCCTTGGCCTCCTATCGGACTGCCTCCATAGCGGATTTATAAGACAGTGTGAGGGGATCGGTTTATTGCATCTTCGGGGGAGAAAAGCTACGATGATGCCGATCGTAAACAAACAGCCGATCATGATCGCAATGGGCGATTGCCGTTTACTTGCATTGCACTAGGAGTAGACAAAAAGCTGTAAATTTAAAAATTGTTAAAAAAAATTTTGAAGTTAACTTCATCCTTTAAGTTTACATTCGCTGTGCTCTCAAGACTATAATGCCAAGTAATCGATGCAGCTATGGCTCCAATCAACGTTTCATTTAAACGATTCTCAGAATTCCACGTCTTTGCTATTAGAAAACTTCGAGTGGAATGTAGCCAATTAAATGTTTATTACTTATTTATAAAGCTGTAGACTATTGACCCTTCGATCAAGCAGTGCCAATTAAAATTCTAGCGTGCTGTTAAT
>JAHWFO010001925.1:2619864-2677692 GCA_023313115.1 Rhysida immarginata
TGTTAATGTTGCAACATCAATTAATTGGTCGAGTGAAATTAATTCAATCGCTTAAAAGGGTTTAAAAAGAGAACTTGAAACTTTAATTTTCCCTTATCTAAATTCTACTTGAGCTTTTTTTTTCTTAACCAGATATGTAATAGCATTAAAAGCTTGAGTAACATTATTACATCAGCTCATTAAAATTATGCTAATGGGATTTTCGCAAAGGTTCTACGTTATCCTAGTTTAACCTTTTCTTGTCATAGCTCCTTCCTTTTCAAGCTCGCGAACAAAAACTTCGTCATTTCCTTTTCTTTCTAAAATTCTTTGTTTCCATCAACAGAAAAAAATAAAGGCTCTGAGCAGAATTCTTTTTTCCTCCACCACGTATTTTCTTTTTATTTTCTTTCCGCCTATTCTTTTTTTTCTTCCTTATTTTACTTCTCCGTTCCCCTAATTTAACCGATTGACCTTTCGAGTTCCCTTGGAAATTCATTAACTTGCAAGGACTCTAACGAAGGCCAGAAAAGTCGGGGATCAACCCGTAATTATTAGCTTCTCGGAGGAAAACACTCATTTCTTTCCATTACTAAAGACCTTATTGTTTGTTGAATCTGACGGCAGTTTCGAGAAATAAAGCCATTTCCACGTTTCTCTCAGTTCTTTTGTCTTCTCCAATCGTTTACCCCTATAATAGAAGGGCATTTCTCTCTCTCTCTCTCTCTCCTATTTCTCTGTGTCGTGCGGTTGTGGTCGATTACTTTCCTGGCTTCGTAATGACCACACGTTCCGAAAGCGCCGTTTTCACCGCAAGACAGCGTGCCAAAAGGTCCTTGCAATTGCGAGGTCATAACCCCTTCGGTTGGCCCTATGCAACGGACCCATTAGATGGAAAGCCATCCGCTTTCCCCCTTCACCAATTGCCCTAAAAAAAGAATCTTCTCTCAAAAAAAAAAAAAAAACTAGAAAAGAGGCAACTGCGATAAAAACAATTTTTTCCGGTGTTTTAAGCTCGAAGGAGGAAGAGAAAAATTAAAATAAAATAAAATGAAATAATATTAAAAAAACGAGTCCCTGTTCATTTCGTTTCTGGTTTCATACAGGGGCAAAACAAGTCTCGAAAATAAGATTTTTTTTTATTTTCTTCTCTTTCTCCCCGTCTTCCTTTTTGTTGCCCCATTAAATGAAGGTAATCACGTTTCAGCTAAATTCCTTAAACTCAACAAGAGCGCTCGACGTCCAATACTGGTTCCTAAAGAAGACGAAGAAGACTTGCCGAAAGACTGCCATTGAGTAAAAAGTCTGTTGAAACTAAATGATTCCACATTAGTTTTACTACATGCCGCTTGGAAGTTTCTCGCAAAAAGCTAATTACACATCGTAGACGAAGCTAAGCATTGAAGCCTGTTTTGCTCTTTCAGCACTGAAACGATCATGTTTTCCTCTGAAGAGAACAGGAAAATAAAAAAAAAAAAACAGTTGCCTTCGATTAATTTGGAGTATAAAACGCTGAACAAATTTCTGCTCTACATACAAGTACCGAAAGTAACAATTGATTAAATAAAAAGGATGTGGCTTTCGCCAAGATAATAATATTAAATTAGCTGCTTTATGTCTAGAGTGCTTTTCAAAGTATTTCGTAATTCAGTCGCCAGGCGCCACATGTTTATGCAAGATTCTTGTGCTTTTAGTAAATTTTAACAAATACCGCGCAATTTTCTTCTAATATTACACAATTACAGTTTTTGGTACGATAGTGAAACTGGTCGTCAGACCACGAAGCTCCTTATGCGGAGCAAATCAAATTTCTACTCAATATGCTTATAATATAGTAAGAAGTAATACCACTTTTGAAAGCAAAAACACGATTTCTGAAAAACATTTCTGGAAGATTTATTCGATAAAAGATTCATAGACAAATTCGAAAACAGTTTCCAAGTGAACTATTTGGTTTGAGGAGGCAAAGAACTTTTATGTAATATTTAAAATGCGCATTAAAGCATTGCAGCATCTACAGCCTAGACAAATGGCGGTAAAGTTTTTCTATTCCAAGTCTGCAACTTCCATACAGTAAATCTAGTTAGTAGTCTCCCGTTATCGACAGAGGAGTGATTCTTACCTGTTTACAAATGCAGGCTGTTTCCAGAATAAGTATTCGTGCGTTGTTAATTCCCTTTCTACCGTGATGGCTTGATTCATCTTTAAAGCCTTCTTCATGCGTAATGTAGGCTTCAGCATCTGTTCGGGGCCTCTTTGCCGCCTACCAATTTATCGAACTATTCCCTGCTGTCATACAAAATGCATTTTTCATTACGGGGCAATTAGCCGCGAGAAAGGTTGTCCGCGGTGCCTTTAAGGCACGAAAGAGTAGATTTCCAAATGAGACATTTTTGAGCTTCCCTCGTATCAATGTTACGCTTCTTATTTTATCTTGCTTGTTGATGTCAGATAGATGATGTATTTGCAGGAGTTATTCCGAATTCGACGTAAAGTTTTGGATTTCAAATATCGTTTGCAATTTCTTTTTCGTTAATGCCATTGTCAAAGCCACAGAAAAAGATTTTATATCAAAATAACCAAAAGATTATTTGAATGTCTCTCTCATTTAAAGGCGCAAATACCTGAGGCCCAAATAAAAATTTTCAATCAAGGCGCCCACATTATAAAAGCCATATTTCTAATTTTTACACACTGACTGTCAAATTAATAGAACACCCCAGCTCTAAAAAATGGTATTCCATATACATGTAAGAATCACGTGGGTGGCAATGCTGTATGATATCCTCAGCTTCAATTTGTATACACATAATGCAGCAGAGTGGTCGACTTCTAACGAAAAATGATTGTGTGTGCTGGAAGAGCTAGATAATACATTTCCAACGGCCATATTTCTAAGATATTGGCGTACGACAGAATAGCATGGTGTAAAAAGAGAAAAACACTGCTTGAAACAATATTTAGTGATCTTAAAAAGATGGTTGATGACATTTAAGAAAAGGCTTTCTACAATTGTAACAGCCACCCGAAGGGCCACAGTGAATCAAATAATAGAAAATTTGAATCCATATGATTGGAAACCTGCTCATAAACACTGGTCAGATAAATAAAAACTATTTTTTGGACTATAGGATAGGAGGGTAAAAATTTGGCAACCCGTCGAATTAACTATGCATCGGTATGGGAAACGTTTCCATGAAAAAACTTAAATATAAAGCAATATTGTTGCCGACGAGATGACTATTTTGCCCCTCTGTAGATTCCACCTCTCAACAGGATAAGCCACAGTGTCCGTAAAAATCGTAGAATGGTTCAAAGATCATAATTGCGAGTTCACATTTCTATATTGATCTGCACTACCAACAAATACCAACCTTATGAGGACTTATGGGACGAATAGAAGTGGATTATTCGTAACACGAGATGCACCAGAATGTTTCCGTTATTTTGTGGAGTCAATATCACGACACATTCAAGCTGCATTGAATGAAAAAGGAGGCTTAAGTATAGTGGTAAAATCAGTATACAGGGTGTTTCATAATTGGTGTTCCGTCTTTAGGTCCAAATAACGACTCAAGGGGAACAGATTGGGGGGAAAATGAATATTGATTATTTGGTTTTAATGTCCCCTAATTCAGAATAAAAACATTTCACGTCCCTGGGGGTGAAGGGGTAAATTTTGAAACTTTTAATTTTGTAGGGGTAGAGGTTAGATCCCATGTGTTATTTAGAAAGTTGTAGAACATCATGTAGAATGTGGGTTTAGCAAAAAACCCGGTGAAAAAATCTCATCCCCTGCCCTTTATCGAGTGGGTAAAGTGAAAGGTATGGCTAGCTAATGTAGACAAAAACAGAAAAACTCATTAGAAACTTATTAGAAATTTATTACTTATTAGAAAATAGTACATTTGAAAATGAATGAGAATGAATGAGTCGTTACCCTGAAAATGAATGAGAATGAATGAGTCTTGACCCCACTCCAAATGTAGGCCCTACTGTTTTCTAATAAGTATGGTTTTTCTCCACATCGGCTAGCCATACCTTTCACTTTACCCACTCGATAAAGGGGGCAGGGCATGAGATTTTTTCACCGGGTTTTTTGCTAAACCCACATTTTACATGATGCTCTACAACTTTCTAAATAACACATGGGGTCTAACCCCTACCCCTACAAAATTAAAATTTTCAAAATTTACCCCTTCACCCCAAGGGACGCGAAATCAATAATTCGGAATTAGTAGACATCAAAACCAAATAATCAATATTCATTTCCCCCCCCACCTGTTCCCCTTGAGCCGTTATTTGGACCTAAAGACGGGACACCAATTATGAAACACCCCGTAGACGTGTAATGTGGAAGTTTCTGTTTTCTATCATTTGGATTGCAATTCATTTGCATGCTAAAACGCAACGAACAGTTTTTGTGCAAGCTTGCTCTCGCCTTTACGGCAGCTTCAGAAAAAATAATTGGTTGATTATTTGGTTTGCTAGCTTTTTGGCCGCGTCAACAACTAGGTCATTTTGTGCCCTTTCTTTATGAATTCTTAAGAAAATTCCAAATGACTGTTATCTTTCCTCATTCCTGGAACAAGCACAAACATCCGTCCCCATAGCGGGATTCGGACCCGCGACCTGGCAGATTGGACACGATGCACGACACAACCTTCAATTTTATAAATTGGTCTATTTTAAGCAACAATTATTTAAAACATTAAAACCTCGTTAAGAGAACCGAAAGCCGTGTAAGTGTATATCGAAACTAAACGTAATTTTAATTCATTTTTATCATGTAAACATCCTCGTAGAGCTCTAAATGTTGTCATAGATCTCATTAGCGCCGTTTATGTGGTCAGTATGAGCCACTACATATTTACGGTTCTAATGATTTCAATTTTTGCAATGAGCTTCGGCAAACGTAGAAAAGGCATAGGAAATATGGATTTAAAACATCGGCGTCGAATACGAGCTATTATAATTTGCTGATAACGTTTCTACTAATGAATAACGATAACGGCTTGGTTACATTCTAAAAGGCTCATCAAAGGGGTTTATCGACAGAAAAAAATGGTTATCAATCGCTATGGATTGGTGACGCCCCATCCCTTTTGCATTTAAAGTGTGTCACACAAGGCACCCTCGCCACCCCCACTCTTGCCAAATCAGTTGGAGAGATGACACCCAGGGCAATTAAAAATGGAGGCCGAGCAATTATTTCCCAAAGCTTTACCATCTGCTTTCTCGCACTGGCAAGCATTAACCAAATGACATGAAATTCCGATGGCTACGAATATAATTTCATTCAAATGCTCCCGATAATTTGAAAATGGGAAAAGAATAGTCCTAAAGTACGGTCTTTATGCGATGTCACGGACGATTAGGGTGATAAAATCCAATCGTCAAATTGAAAATAATGGTGACGAGCAAAAGGATTCACCAATGGTAATTGTCTGGCAATTTTAGGCTGGAAAATTTTCGTTAAGTTGTACTTACACACTCCTTCCATTCCCCTCCTCGAAAATTCTCCATCTCTTGTTTTCAAGTTTCATCGGATGATTTCAACCAATTTAGGAGATGACTCGATTTCCCTCTTCCACTTTTACTACATGGGCTCTCTCTCTCTCTCTCTCGTTCTCCCCCCTCTCTTCCAGCTCTCTTTGTAAACCACATAAATTCAATTACAGATTTACACGCAAAGAACCCGACAACAACAACAAGCAACGCAATCTTAAAGCCGATTAAGTGTATTCTTATTTTCTTCTTTTAACTTTTCCTTTCAAAATCCAGAGTTTAAAAGAAAAGCCGATAAATGTTACAAGAAGGAGGAACAGGTCAATGGCTGAGTTTTGCAGAAAGGGGGGAAAAAAGTTTCAATTAACTAAAGAGCAAAGTATGTTCGTAAAATTGCAGATCGTATCAAACAAACTATTTTTCTTAATAATTTAAAGTCTTTTTTTCTTCTTCAACGGTTAACATTACGCGGTAATTTTCTTCCACATTATGAATGTTCACATAAGACCGAACATTAACATAACCTTAAAAGCAAACTTTGATGACAAATATCAATAAAGCCTCACTCTCTGTAAACAAAAGTCGAACTTCTCAACTTTTTAAAATATTGGCATTGTTAAAATTATCTAATTAATTTAATTGCATTCTGGACCTTAATGTTGGCATTCATATGACCATTAAACTTTAGAGAACAATTATTTGTTCAAATAATTAAAAAGAACATATCTCAAATGAAAAAACTTCTGCGTAAATATGAAGGAAGAGAATACACTCGCATGAAAGCTTCCAAATCTTGGTTTTAGTTCTTACGAATAAAAATTATGAACTCATAAGAAACGTAATCTTTTATGTCAAGAGTCAATGGAAGTCGTGCATCGCTTTAAAGTGGCGATATCCAAGAACAATTGCAGACATGAAGACTTCCATACTTTTTCCAAATAAAAATAAAAAAATATTTTAAACTGGGTTTAGTGAAGAAGGAAAATTGACTTAGGCGAAGTACATTACATCTTAGCAAGTTTATCTACAAGCGTCACTTAAACACATACACGAATCTTTTATAAGTCCGTTTTCCTCTCTCATTTTCAAAGACAAAAAAAATATTTAGGAGAAAAGAAAAGCAATAAATAAAACTAAGCATTTTTTCCTTCAAGTATACTTTCAATATGTAAGAAAACAATTTTTTTTTCAATTTAAGTGCGGAATTTCTTCTTCCTTTCCGTCTGAAAAATATACGATTTCAAACCTGAACGCGAAATTTGCATTTAGATAGCAGGCATCCTCCTCCTCCATCCACCAAAGCTTTTCAGGTAAAAATGGAAATTTCCCTTGTGTATCTTAATGGAACATTGCACTGACTGAGAGACTGAAACGTATTATTTTATTTTTTTAAAAAATAAACATATACATCGTGTTAGACGTCATGTGCCATAGAGGGTGTCAGCATAAGCGGCTATTTTCATTCATTTCCTGAGAAAACTAGTAAAATAATTGCAGCAACTTTCATTGCGGTAAGTTTCATTCATTTATCTTTCAGATAATTTCCAAAAAAAATAAAATCTTAGATAAAATTTTCTCAATGGCGTCACATTAAAGGTAATGATTTCAGGTGGTCATCAAATGTTTAAGAAGATTTGGTTCGCTCAGACGCACTGTGATCTGAGAGAGAAAGTTCAATACATTATCCCCATTCTGGATAGCAAAATTCAATGCAAGCAAAATATAAATTACTACTCTAGACAAAATTTTTTTATAAATGAAAATTGGAAACTCCAATCGTGCCGATGCTCTTACCAATTAAGCGAATCTGGACAAGGAAGCATTAAGCCACGTACAGTCGGGTGCAAAAAGGTTTTGACTTAAGTCATAGTTGAGCACGTGAATAGCACATTCCAAGCGTATACCGGCTACCCTATTTTCATTCAGAAGGGACAGGTCCAGTCTAATCTGCCTTGACTCTCAGTAAAAGTACCTGATTTTGCAACCGATCAACATCAGGTAAGCTCAGTTTCCACGGAGCAGGTAAAAACCTTTCTGCACCCAACTGTACAGTCTATTCCAAAAGCGTTTTCACTTAGGTGAATGATGTTCGGCTTCCTTGCAGTGCATTAAACCAATGAGATTAATCGCTCCAGGCAAGAAGTCGAGTTCGAATTATGTTGGACGATGTCATTTATTGTTTCTTAGCAACAGGAATAGGTAGGCATAATAAGTGACGTCAAACTGTTTTAATTGAAATTTGAGTTGGCCTTTATTAGGAAAGTTTTGCTTTATTAATAACATATCATATATATTATTATTATTTTAGCAGAAATGCTGTATAATAACGTGAAAACTACACGAGGAAGTAAGCAGGCTCAACAATATAATGGCGAATACACGAATTAAATCATTATATGTTTTTCATGAAATAATCAGTAGTAGAATATTAACTTTAAGTTTGCTGCACATTTAATAAAATAATAATATATAATGTATAAATCTATTATGATGTTTCATAGGGAATAGCTACTAATCTTTCGAAATGAAATACAGTATCTTCTCGGTTTATGCTTAAAAAATAACGTATTGGCACAAAAAATTGTATTCTCATCCACGACGGGAAAAAAAAATAAAGTATAACAATATGAAGAAAGCATATATTTATGCAGTATGCAATTTGCTGTTTTCTATACGGAATATCGTAATGGCTTTCGTTTTCTTATAAAATATAAGCATAATGTATGGCGGTATGAACAATTTCGGTGACAAAATATTACAGAATTTAAAAAGCAATAAGTAAAAATATCAATGTTCGAAATACAGAAAAAATAAATAAGTAAACTAAATATTTAATGATGAAAATAGGAAAGAAAATTCCACAGCTTGGATTCGAACTGGGAACCTTCGAAGAGCTGAAAGAAGAAAAAGAAGAAAAATGGCAATATCTGTTCATAAGCATACACTTGGTATCAACTGATACGTTTTAGCATAGTCGTGGCGACAACAGTAAACGTCATCAGCTCAACACTCGAACAAGTTTTATGAACACGGACAGAGTAACTCATCGACAACTAAACTCTGGTATCAAAGGAATTACTATCCTTTGACTGTCGTTAGCGCCGGATTAATGGTTGATGTCGCGCAATTAGCACGTGCATTCCAGTTAAAACGTCTGCGGAAATTGATTAGTAAATTGATTAAATTCCTTCATATTTGCTTTTTTAAACACACGTATTAATATTGCATATTTCATGTCCTATATGAAATATTTGAAAAATTTTCACGCAGTTGTCCATATATCTCTTTAAAGTCGTTATTACTCATTCAAGACTATTGTAGATTTCAGCTCAGCATGCTATTTCTAAAGTTCATTCATAAAACTGTAATTGAAAAACGCTTACACGGAAAATAACATAAAAGCAGCCTTCTTGTAAAGCGTTTATCTACAGCAGAGGTCTCAAACTTAAATAGGAACGGAGGCCGCTGAACCTAATAAAATGATCAATAAAGTCAAAAATCTACTGAATTGAAGATTGATGCTTAAGTGCTGCCTCTTCTACTTAAAGGGCATGCCTAAACTTTTAACATGGAATCTTATCCATGTTTATTCCTTTTTTTGCTACTAATTTCCTGAATATTCTCCAATTATAGTTTAATCTCGTTCGGGCAGCTTGTCTGACACCTACAGGATATTAAACATTTGCTTTTAGGAAATATACAGATAAAATTTAAAATTTGAATAATGTGTGTAATAAATAAATATTCCTAAAGGGTATAAATAGCTAGAAGACTTTATTCTATACTTAAAATTCATATAGAAAGACCTCCTTTCTATTGCTTTTTTTCCAAAGTAATAACGCTAATGATAACGTTAGGACTTGTCTAGTTCTAATTTGAATGATGACATGGAAAATTATACATCAAAAAATCTAAACAGGACACCATGCACGAGCGCACAACTCCAATTCAAAGTTCTTGATTCCGGTATCTGTAACTCTCTGACCATTATGAAATGAGATCAGGGTGATTTTTAATTAGTTGAACACAGGCATGTTATCGTCTATCAAGGCTTTGATTAATAATCCAGAAGATCAATAGTTTGATTACACCGAAAAGGTTCTCTCTGACAGTATTAAAGTTGTCATCTCTTTAATAAATTACGACATAATCCATCCTGTCATCTTCTTTAAAGATGAAAACAGAGCTTAATTTTTGTGTAACCTATAAGCTTTACATATTCCTCAAGGAAAATAGCATTGCATTGGATTTTCAGTTGGGTTATTTTCATTTTTCTTTTTTTTCCTGAAGCACCATTAATCGAAGGGAGTTAAAAGTTAGAACAATCAATGTCTGGAAGTTATATATAAAATAAAGACACTCTCTATGGATTTCTGTTATATGCGGGTGGTATTTCTAGCCAGGCAGTTCAAGAGGAAGTCCAGAATGTTCGAAGTAGAAAAAAAAGTTTGTAAAAAAAAAATAAAAAAAAATAAAAAAGCCGCTCAGATAACTTAGATCGGAAGGAAAAATCGATTAACATTTTTTAACTGTGTTAGAAAATTGATGGGCGGGCAGCATACCCACCCCAGAAAAGTCGATTTTCTTTTTCCCTTATTGAGAATTTCCTGATACTGTCAGTAGGTGCTCCTTTTATTTTTAATTTCGGGTTGAAAAATTAGCTTCGTAGGGGGTTGGGGAGAAATGATAGATAAGACAGAACAGCCAACTAAACCGAAACACACAGCGAAGAAAAAAAAATGCCAATATACCCCCTTTTTTAATTTTTTAAGTTAATATTGAAAATAAAGAACTTTAAAGAACACCACGAAGACAAAACTTTCAACTTTCAATTTTGCACACGTATATAGAAAGAAATTAAAATTTTCTACTCACAATGAATAGAATATCTAAATATTAAAAAAAATATTTCACCTCAATCAAGGAAAAAAAATAATTTTCGACTTTTCTATTAATTAATATTTTCTTTATAAGAATACAGCAAGAAGACTTCAAGATACTTTTAAGTCTAAGTTTGTCACAAGGAATTAAAGAAACAAATGAAAAATATTAAAGAAACACCAAGCAATCAGGGAAGTTGTTCTTGCAGGTTTTCATCAGGTAATGAAGTACGCAATGAAGATGCTCATCTTGAAAAGTAATGATTATTTTGAATTTTAATCAAGTTCGGAAGCCAATACAAAATGGCTTAATCATCTTTCAAGAAATGGATACTCAAAAACAAGAAGAATTTTTAAAAATAATTGTCAATGCGAAAATTGAGTTACTTGCCAAGAAAATGTTTTCTGAACAATGAAGTCTTAAAGTTGCATTCAATTTCATGTCGCTGATCAAAGGGAAAAAAAATTCGATTATGAAGCTCAATGCGAGTAAATAAACGGACAATTTCAAGCGAGGGGGGGGGGGCGCCCGCTCTATACTATTCTGATAAATTTTCTATTTTAAAGTGTATGTCACAGATTGAAAAAAATTATAATATAAAACAAATCAACATGGAACAGTTCCATTTCAAGCTCAACTCAAGATTTGAGCTCAGGAATTTTTGGAAACAATTATCCCTAGCATAAAATTAAATTATTTTATTAAATAAATGGTAATAATCAATTTCTTATGCTCTCTCTTCTATTTTTTTCCCTCTTTGTGTCCAGGCATTTCAAGTATGCAGTTCAAGTATGCAAGTAAGTATTTCAAGTATGCAAGTGTATATATGAAGTTCCTGGTTACAAATCTGTTCGACCATTGAACAGATGGTTTTAAAATTTCCTCATGAATCATTAAATAATCATTGGCTGAATCATTAGAAATCCCCAAGTCATCCTGGAGAAGTCAAAAATCGTTGCGTATTCATTACAAACGAACCAATCCTCTGCGAGCATAGAATTGAACTACTGTTGCCAACAAGGTTCGTCCATTCATGGCTATTTATCGGGATAACGCTCTACGTGACAGGAGCATGAACGAAATCACAGAACGGTTCTTGAAGCATGAGTTCACGTTAGTATAGTAGCCTTCAGAATATCAGATCTTAACCCTACAGCGCATTGATCGAATTCATTGAGAAGATTGTTGGAAAAATGTTTCCTTACTATCTTGGCGGGAAGTCGGAATGTTTCCTACACTTTGTGGAGTCCATATTATGACACATTCCGGCTGTACTGAAAGCAAAGAGGCTCTACACGTTAAGAGTGTTCCTATTGAAATAATAACCCAGTATGATGGGGTATAGATTATTTTAAAGTTAATTTCTAAATGATCGTGAAATTCACACTTTCCGAAATTAAACGAAACAGAAACGGAGTCGATAAATGATGATTATGAACGTTTCCATGTTTAAATTTCGCCAACACTTCTTCTATTGCAGTTAGGTTCTACACTACGAGTTTGGCATTTAGCGAATTATAATTTTCAAATCATGGGACCCTCGCTGCTGAACTGGTTAATTCAATGGTTTTGCTATGAGAACGTGGATTCGATTCTCGATCAATGACGATTAGGAAAAATATAAATAACCAAACCCTATCCAAGAGCCCAACTTCCGAAATTAGTATATAAATAATTTTTGAACAATAGGATTCGGAGTCTATCTTTAATATATGTCATTGGCTCATACGTACTACTATGATCAGGTGACTTTTGAGTGCTCAGGGCTGGCTTTTTCGTTAGCTGTGGCCAATACTCTTACTGCAGTGTTAACACACAAGCCTTCTAACATAAGCAAATAATCTAAATATTCAATTTCATTTAATAACAAACCATAATATTTACTCACGCACATAACAAAGAAGAGCTATTTTTTGGAAATAATTTTATAAACAGATTAACCTGCATTCAATGTCAACTTGCTCAGAATGCAATTTATGTCTTTGTAGTTCATTACAACGGCAATACTGTATTTTGGCTGCCGTCTTTAAAATGTTATTAGTAGAACAATTTCCAGTCCCCGGTGTAATTTTTATACTTCTACGTTAAATGAGAACTATGGCGCTATACTAGATCAATAAAAATTCTGTGGAAGAACGAAAATCAGGAACGAAAGGGTCAAAGCTGTGAACTTACGGGAAAAAAGAGGAAAGGAAAAAAAAACTGGTTTCGGGAAGAAGTCGATTAACTGTGTATTTTTTAAAGTTCTATAAGAAAATTGATGGTCGACTCAATTTTTTTATCACACTAATTTTTTATAGTAAATTTCCTGATGAAGTCGGATGAGATTTTTTCTCTTTAGAAAAACTGTTTTTTAAAGATAAGCGTTAACGAAAGAAAATAATTGAAAGAGCCAAATCAGCTTTTATATTTTATAACAGAACACTTGGTGAAATTTTGGATAACCTCAAGACCAGTTGCTACCTAGAATTCCTAAGTTTCCAGTATCAACAAGGCTCAATGCCAGTTTTAAAAACACGTACTTAAATAGAATTTTTGTGATTATTTATCAGAAAAATAACAAATCGTTCAAAAAACGGAAAAAAAGCGAAAGAAAAAATTAAAATTCTGTTGACTCTGCTTCTATTCATTTCTATTTTTCTTCGTTTTCAAACTTTTCTCCTGATTTGAGAACAATAATAATAATGTCACAACATGACAAACCGTTGCTTACATTAAAGAAACACATTGTTTCGCCACTGCCCTTTGTTTGCATTTCTTCCTTTTGCTTCTTAACGCTTAAAAACCCAGAACCTTAACAATGGCTTTCACGAATAATGTGCCTCGTGCAGAAAAATGCCATAGACCTAAACGTAATATGAATTTTAAAAATTAAATCTTGCAAGCATTCCAAGAAGGGCTTTTAGCTGTGTCAAAGCGATCATCACGTGCAGCGCCAACAATGCTTAAAAGATAAACAGATAGTAACAGCGTATTCAGTCTTGATTCATCATTACGGATCGGCTGTTATATGACAAACATTATCTTGGTATTCATAACGGTCACTGTTAGAGCATGTGCAATCGTTTTGAAGGGGTCTATGAAAAAGCCTGATACGTTGATACAGCCAAACTAAGACCTTGACGATTATACTGTCAAAAACAGAATTCTGAAAAACTTAATCTGGTTTCAAGTTATCGCGAGAACCGCGGACTGCCGGATAAATATACAGACCAGCCGTGCAGTCTTATAAGAAGCTTTTAGTTAAAGATCCTAATAAAAATTCCAGAGACAGTGACCGAACTACTGGCTCTAATTTCCCTACCGATCCTTTTCGAACGCATCAGATTCCAAATAAAGAGGTGCATAAGGGGTACCATTTACCTGTTCTATAGACTTGTAGGTATAGATTGGTTTGTTTATTATTGCCAGGGCAATAACAATGTCCGCACGGGTGAACCATGCCTGTTTTGAACGAGCGGCGTGACATGGGGCATTGTTCTGCTGGAAGAAGCAATCCGATGAGGTGCCATAGAACTCCATCATCGCTCCAGGAAGATGCATTTCCAACATCTCTTTTTACCGTGGAGCATTCAGTCGCATGTCAATACCGGCGATAGGTTCTACGCCTGCTGTACAGAACGTGGCTCACACCATGAGGCCTTCACTGTGGGTACCAGACACTCTGGATCGTATTTCTTTCTCGTTGGGCCGTCTCTAGACCCACACATGACCGTCAGATTGTTGGAGGGTGAAGCTGCTTTCACCGCTCCACATGAACTTTACCCAACCACCACTAGTCCAGTGACGACGCTCCGTACACATCGTAGACAACGAACAGCACTCACCCTTGAGACGAATGGCTTCCTCTTTCCGGCTCTCCCACAGAAGCCAAACTCATGGAGGGCACGTTGCAATGTGCGCGCTGATGTGCCACGGACTGCGGCTGGTGAGAAAGGCAACAGTGATGTCTCGCAGGGTGTCTTTGCGATGCCTCACCACCACCCGAGACAGAGGACATTTGTCTCTCGGCGACGAGGTTTATCCCCGGAAAGTTTTGCTGTCGTTGTTGCCCCTATCTGTTCGTGTTTGTGCACAAATCACCCTTAATGAAAACTCTTTTTTTTAAAGAGTTACAGATTCTTTGCATGGCATGGTAGGATTTAACTAGAAAAAAATCGTACCTAATGTTCTCAAAGTGTTCGGACGTCACAATATTTTGGAAAAAATGCTTCATTATGATAATTACTCGTGTCACATTTTCGTTGTATGAAAGGGCAACGTGGTCGAGGCCCTCCATCAGAGATAATAGCTAATGCGCGTGTTGTTTACAAATTCGTATCCGTTGCTCCAAATCATCACAGAAGTATCCTATGGAACTATGATCAGAACTCTAAGCAGATTACTCGAAATAATTACTGTGTTTTTCAAAATAACAGTCCTACATACACCCAGCTCAGTGTGGCAGAGATGACGATCCTGCTGGAAGAGAACGTGACCAATTCCATAATACTGTCACATTGTTGATAGGTCCAAGTTGTCCAGAAAGCTGAAAAAAGGGGCTTTGTATTGTTTTTCGTAGTACAGCCATCTGAATCCTGTCTACAAAACAAAAACTACAAACCATTAGAGTATCTACCGAAAAAGCAATAGAAAAAGCAATAGAAAGAATAAGTGTTCGAGAAAAACCTTTCTCTGGGCTGCCGCTAACCCATCATTCCATCATGTAGGAAGAGTATGAAAATTTCGATTCATCACTCCAAAACACAAATTTTCAGTCATGGAACGACGACAGACAGTAATTCAAACGGTGCTTCATATTGACGATAGTGTTGTGTAACTGTGGTGCAGCTTTTCTATCATATTAACACAGTGTGGATAGCTATGATACTAAAGGAGCCACCAGGAGCATTTCTTACTATAGAAAGGGATTTTTAATGTATTTAAACACAGCTCTTCTGTATTATTCTATCAGTTACTGGAGCTTTCTTGAACATCTTTTTACATCTAGAATTCCACCATCCTGATTCCATCTCTTCAGGATATAACCTCCAGTCGATTTAGCATGACCAGTTTCCCATTATGAAAAAGTTACAAATGAAATCCTAAGAACAGCTGATGTTGCAACTCGGAACGTCCACTTGGAATCTCTGCAATGATAACACAACAGAGCGGAGATAGCTTTATATACATAAGTATCCACTGAGAACGCACCTTCTATAAAAAAAAATTGAGGGTAGCGTTAACGGAGAAGACCGGCCAAAAAAATCTAAATTGAAAGACAAAGAGGATTTATTCATTAATATGGAGTTACATCACCATGTGCTTTAATTAGAGCTTGGATTTTTCTTGGCATTAATCACTAAGACTGAATATTATGCTCATTTCGAGTTAACCACACAATAACCAACGGACTCTAGGAAGTTTACTTATTTATGGTACGAACGTAATGTAGTAGTTCGCCAGTAAGACCTACTTTTCAGTAGTCACTGTAAAAAATGCAGTCTAATTTTGTCTTTTTTGTAGGGTTCCGTAGAACCCAGAGTAGGCCTATCAAAGCCTTATTCCAAAAACTCAAGAATCCACTCCATAACAGAGACGATGCTTTATACTAGAGAATCTCAGAAACTACCATCCCTTCCAAGAAATAAACATTTTTCTTTAAACAGTGATTCTTATTCAGTCAATCTCCACATCATCGACCAGAGTCATTGTGAGAGTTCTGCACATACTTACTGGCCTGGTGTGATATTTTTGGACATTATTAATTATATAAATGCTTTGATATAGCCAAATTTGAAAAAACCTTCTTTTTGGACTTTAATTTTGGTGGTAACAAACAATAACAAACGAATCATGTTTAAAAATTAATTTACAAATTCTTTTTCCCATATCTTTTCAATTACTGCACTTATGTCAAAATAATTAACTAAGAATATCATGGCATACAAGCTTAAGTTTCGTTTTTAAACGTCGATCCTATCAAGAAGTCTCCAGTTTGTACAACCTAGTGGGTCTAACATCATTTCAGGATTTAAACCATTTCGGAGGGAAATAGGAAGTGAATCAAGTGACTTCTCTATAAAAACAGCCGAGCCATTATCAAACATAAAAACATTTTCGCTCGAAAGGGTAACTCGGGAATGTCCAGAATGTCTCTAAGTTTTCTGCTGGTATTCGACGACCAGCGAAAAAGAATCTCATTATCCTGATGCCGAAAACGTAGACTTCCGCTAAAAAATTAAGATCGTTATTACCCATATCAAAAGAGATTCCTTACCTAATTCACGGAGAAGAGCACAAATGGTTAATACCCAAGTGAAAAAATATGAAAAAAAACATTAATTAATTCATGTGTTTATTTTATAATTCATAAAATATTTATGATTTAAAATAATATTCCTCTATATTTCTGTGAAATAAGTTTTTAAGAAGTTAGTTTACTATTTTAAGATGCGAAAGTACAATATGTAGAAGAGCCTGATTGAACACCCTCTTTCTTAAGCATTTGAATTACTCATGGTTAAGACCGTCACATGAGCATTTAATCTGTGATATTTAGAAACGAAAACGGGAGTGTACTCAACTAATTGTCAGGTACGAGGGCAAATCAATAAGTCCACGAATTTTTTCACACCAATTTATTGCTCAAACAAGACGACATTAGGTGTGCAGGAGTAGCAGTTCATTACTTATTTTTCTATATATCCACCATCGACGACAAAGCACTTTCCCCACCGTGACACCAATTAGAATATGCTAGCTGCATAAAACGTTGTCGGTTGCCGGTTTAGTAACCACTGCCGCATAGCACGTTGCACTTCAGAAACAGACGAGAAGTGCTGACCAGCCAATGCCTTCTTCATCGGGCCGAAGGGGTGTTAATGGTTTGGTTTGTTTGGTATTAACGTCCTTTTCAACTGCCATGGTCATTTCAGGACGGCGTTATAGGGGCCGCAAATTTTGCCTCGCAAGGGTTCTTTAAAGTGCAGCCGGCAAAAGACTATACGGGACCAACGGCTTTACTTCCCTTCCGAAGGAAGTGCGTGATCTCAGGATTTCCCCCTTGAAAAAATCCTCGTCGTCCTCGGCCGGGGTCGAACCCGCGTCCTCAGGCATCAGAGGCGATCACGTAACCACTGAGCCACCGAGGCCGATGAAGAGGTTTTAATCCGAGGGCGCCAAATCTGGACTGTATGCTGCAGAGGAAGCTACGAATGAACGGGACCCATTCCAATCTTGCCGTGGTAAACGAATTCCAAATAACCACGTCGGCCGAGAGGGATAGGGCGTAGGTGGCTGAGAGGGATAGGGCGTAGGTGGCTGAGAGGGATAGGGCGTAGGCTTTCTAGTTCTCGAGTTCGCCTGGCCGTGGGTTTGAATCCCGCCGTGGGCATGGATGTCTGTGTTTGTCCCGGGCTGCATACCGATATAACTTGTGTAAAAGGCGCAAAATAACCTTAGTAGTCGACGCCTAAATTTCTAGAACCCCCCCCCCCAATAGCTACCAATATACAGGTTTCAATCCAAACTCTTCTGAAAGAAACAAGAATTCTGGAGCGTTGAATTACTATTAATGCTTTAGGTTGGCTCTATTTGGCCTATGCGGATTTAGAGAACGTCTTTTACCAGAGTGTAAAGTGCCCATTGCGAAGCGTATTGGTGGTGATGTAAATGTCCGGTGTATGGGATTGTTTCAGCTGGTTCGGTATTAATCCGCTCATCATACGTGCATGAAAACATGCATTCTAAGGGCATACAGAGGCATTACAGACAAATCGGTGATCCCACGTTGTGACAATTTTATGGAAATACATCTGTCATATTTTCAGGGCTGCTCTTCAATGGTATGTGGTAAATAAAGTCTCTCGGATGAACTTGGCTGCGCTAATAACCTAGTTCAATACTATAGAGAACCTCGGAGACAAACTGGAACGACGGGTGAGGGCCAGGGCGGCCTGTTCTTATTTATTGCCAGAGCTGGTCAATTTCTTCCAGGCGGAATGACAAAATATGGTAGTCCAAGGGCTTGTGGATCTTTACCCAGAAGGGTTGCTGCTGTAATCACCGCACGTGGTTCCTTTACTCGACAGTGTCCATTTACTTCCTTCCACACTGTTCATATTGTATTTGATCACCAATAGGGTCTACTGGATATTAACTTTATCTTGTAAAATATGCAATCCATTTTTTATGTGTAGGGTAAGCATTGGTATATGTCAAATTTGAAAAACTTTTTTAGACTTTAATTCTATCTGCAATATGCAATAGGGTAATAATAATGACGAATTTTCGTAATAAAATATAATTTTATAATTTCTTTTTCTAACTGGCAGCTTCAGTTACGCCACATGGTTTCTGGACTTCTGGTTTTAAATTTATAGTTTGATTTGAGATTGAGGCCGCAAGGCCCCTGCCAAGAGACTTATAGAATTTTTAATATAGATTAGCTAAATTTTTAAATACCACACTATGATTAAAGAAAATTTCAGGACCGTAGGCCTTTCCGTTCAAATTTCATAGCTTCAATTGTATTTGAGGCCGCCAGGGGCCCCGAGGCCTATACCAGTCTCCTTGTATATTGTCTATAATTTTTAAGTAACGCACTGTAAAAATATAAAACTTCAAGTTCTTAGGCCTTTTTATTATTCAAAATGTTAGCTTATTTGTGATTTGGGCTTCAGGGCCCCTATGGAGGCCTAAGAGCCTTATACCAGTTTTTCGTGTATATTAGCTAAATTTTTAAGTAATTTTCTATAAGTAAACAAACTTTCAGATTTCTAGACCTTTTCGTTTAAAAGTTGTAGCTTTGCTTGTGTTTGGGGTCTGTGGGGCTCTGCTGGGGCCTATATTACTTTTTTTGTATATTTGCAGTATTTTTTTAGTACCACACTATGAATGTATAAAATTTCAGGTTCCTAGGCCTTTCCGTTCGAATATCATAGCTTCAATTGTATTTGGTGTCTCGAGGCCCCCATAAGCCTACATCACATTTCTGGTATATTTGCTATATTTTTTAGTACCACAATAAATATACAAAATTTCAGGTTCCTAGGTCGTTCCGTTCAAATGTTACAGCTTAAATTGTATTTGGGGCCTCGGAACCTCCGGCGGGGCCCTAGAGGCTTATATCACTTTTCTTGTATATTGGTTTTATTTTTTTAGAACCACACTCTGTATAGGGCCTACGTGTGTACAAAATTTCAAGCATCTAGGTCAATCCTCTCAAAAGTTATGGCATCAAAATGCTACGAGCAGTAGCGGGAGGATCCGCTATACTTCAAATATTCGCTATACTTGACGGGAGTTCTTTATATTCTAACGTCAAACAGTCAAACTCTGACGTCACAAATTACTCAAACGCAACCAAAATTCCATAGACTTGAAAGGAAGTCAGTTGGGGAAAACACAAAAACACATTGTTTGGTCCACCCTAGAGGATTCGCTATATTTTTCGCTCCGTCCTCTGTAAAGGGCCTACGTGTGTAGAAAATTTCAAGCCTCTAGGTCAATCCTTTCAAACGTTATGGGTGTGACTTGTTACATACATCTCTACCGTCGTTAATAGGGTTTTAGATGATGCTAAAACCCTAAAAATTCAACCTACAACAATGGCGTAGAGAGAAAATTGTTATGGACTTCGCACCGAGCCTAACGAGAGACACGCCAGGGCACTCAAAAGTCATCTGACCATCGGGGTCCGGGCAACAATTCATCCTTCATTGTCTCCATCTTGGATTTTAACAATCAATCTTAGTGGTTCGCCATCTTGGTTCCACACAGCCGTTGCTAGGAAGAGTTTAAATCATTTCCTCCTTTTGAAATTAATTTTGGGTCGTCATAAAAAACGTAGCGATAAAATAAAGTTTTATTGCACACATTCTGATCACTTATGTAGCCAAACTAGTGTCAGAATCAGCATATCTAATGCTTAGCAACGACATGTGTGAAACCAAGATGGCGCGTTGGCAAGGGGTGGAGCTAACTATTACGTCACCGTGCGAAGTCGAGGCCAACGAGAGACAGGCTAGGGCACTCAAAAATCACATGATCATCGGGTCCGGGCAACAATCCATCTTTCATTGTTTCCAACAAATGAAAAAATACTGATTGTTAAAATCCAAGCTGGAGACAATGATGGATGAATTGTTGGCCGGACCCCGATGATCATGTGACTTTTGAGTGCCCTGGCCTATCTCTCGTTAGCCTCGTGCGAAGTCCATATGCTCAATCCATTTGGTGTTCTTTTGTCATTAAAAATTGTAATTTTAAATCATCCTCGATTGTTGACAATTGGGAATTAATATGTGGGATACTTTAAAGAAGAGTTGAATTCGATTTCCCGCTATTATTCTATACTTTTGTGAGCGAAATTTGGATAATAGGTGGAAATATCAATTACAAAGAGTCAAATATTTATCTTTCATTTAGTGCGGAATCATTAGGAATTGTGAGCTAAAATAAAATAATGAAAGTGGCATCGAAATTAAGGTAGCATACAAAATTGTAATTATCTGCTGTTCATCATGCATCAGCTTTTTTCTCCCAGGTTGGATCCCATTAATATAAAGTATCGATGGAATGATCGTTTATCATTTAGCAGAAGAATTTGTAAATATAACAGTCTAAATGTTTCGTGTAGAGAGATTTCACGGTTATAATAACATACAAAATTACAGCTGCGAAAGTGACGACAGATATAACAATCTGCATAAACCGGTTTCAGAAAATAATGCGAAAAAAATACCGAGTCATGTTTTTTAAAAGTTGTCAGCTGCTGATAGGGAAACACTAATGTAGTCTCAAGACTCTCATTTACATTACGCCTGACATAGGGGGAGGCTTTATACATTGAGTTATCAAAGATAGTCCACTCTGTGCATAATCTTGTTCAAGTGGCAAGTGAGAATGGATTAGAGATGGTGCTGGCGACCATATCTTTTCAGTCCTAAGCTGACTTTATCTTTTTATTTCAGGATCGTAGCATTTTAAGTAACCAAGTTCATAAAATTGATCAGCGTTTACGATGTGATATCGAGCCTGTTATGGTTTACCAGTTATTACAAAAATTTGCTGACAGACGGATATAGGAGAGAAGGACGAGACACAAAACCCCTGGAATACAATAAATAATAATAGTTATTAATTAAAAATATCTTGAAGTTATGAAAGGAGTACTTAAGGACGATTTATATACACTCACTCACCAAAAGTCACGGCACACCCCTCCAATCAGGTTCCCTGTCCGTAATAAGACAGATTCTACTGCTTCCATTCTCGAAATGCAGGTGCACAGGACTCCTTGATATCACACAATCATTGTAAGCAAAACTAGCTGCAGAAACGGCTGCACGCCGAGAGCTATCCGCATATGAACGGGGGATGATTGTCGGTGCCAGACGGATGGGTGCCTCAAAATCAGATATAGCCAACACCCTGCAATTTTCCCGCACAACCGTTGCAAGGGTCTATCTAGACTACACCCAATGAAGGGTTACAACCCATGTCGGATAGCGGATGGGCCGCCCACGCCTCAATGATGTCAGAGGTGTTCGCTGGGTCAGCCGGCATGCAACTGCTGACCGAAGGGCGACAGCGGGCCAAATCACCATGCGGTACAACCAGGGACGTCCCATAAATTGTGTCCGTGACGACAATTCGGCGAATCTTGGCAGCTGCAGGCTTTGGGAGCAGCAGGCCACGTTAGGTGCCACTCTGGACAACTGCACATTGTCGGCAACGCCTAGCCTGGGCCAACCAACATCGACATTGGACCGGTGAGGACTGGCGAAGGGTTGCCTGGTCCGACGAGTCGCGGTTTCATCTGTATCGGACCGATGGTCCTGTCCGTGTCTGGCGCAGGCCTCACGAAGCCATGGATCCCGCTTGTCAGGTGGGGACCACTCAGGCAGGTGAAGGCTCCATAATGGTCTGGGGTATTTTCTCGTGGAATGCAATGGGTCCATTGGTGTATCTGACATCCACTCTGCATGCTACTTCCTACGTCGATCTGATTGGGGACCACCCGCACCCCTTCACGAACTGTTTTTACCCCGCGGGCGACGGCATCTTCCAGCAAGATAATGCGCCTCCTCACACGGCTCTTGTGACACGGCAGCGCCTTCACATGCTACCGACTTCACGACAATGATTTGGCCTCCACGTTCTCCAGATTGCAATCCCATTGAATATTTGTGGGACGTCATCGACCGATCTGTCAGGTCGTCACCAACACAACTGGTAAATGCAGCATCGTTATGGAGTGCAGTGGAGGTGGCATGGGAGTGGTAGACTCTCTTCCACGACGGGTCGCCGCAGTTATCCGGACCAGAGGGGGCCCAACACCTTATTAGGCAGGTATGCCATGACTTTTGGTGAGTGAGTGCATGCGCTCTGATGAATTTCATAATACTGTCACATTCTTGATAAGTCCGAATTGTCCAGAGCGTTGAGGTACAAGGAGAGTTTGTATCGTATTTGTATAACAGAAAACAGTCTGAGTCCTGTCGAAGAAAAAATAACCATTATATAACCTCTACCGAACTAAGCATTTGGAAGAATATCCCGCGAGAAAAATCTTTCTCCTGGCTATCGCGAACCCAAACGCGTCCATCACATGGAAATTGTATGAAAAGCGCGACTCATCACTCCAAAGAACAATTTTTTAGTCGTCTCCAGTCCAAGAACGATGGCGCTCCTGAAATCTATATGGAGTTAATTGGATCTTAGATTTTCCTAGTGGTTCTCCAATAAGACCAAACTTGAATGACTGAAAAAATATTCATTTCATAATGTAAAAAAAATGCAATCTAATTTTGTTTTATATTTTGTAGGGTTCCGTAAAACCCAGAGTAGGCCTATCAGGGCCTTATTCCAAAAACTCAAGAATCCCACTCCATAACAGAGGCAATTCTTTATACTAGAAGATCCCACTAACTACCGATTACTGGGAACAGAGATAGTGTTTAAACAATGAATCTTATTCATTCAACCTCCACATTATCAACAAGAGTCATTGTGAGAGTTCTGCGTATACTTACTGGCCTGATGTGATATTTTTTGGACATTATTAATTTTGTACATGGGTTGAGACGGTCAAATTTGAAAAACCTTCTTTTTAGATTTTACCATTGGATAACATAAAATAACTGACGAATTTGTTAAATTATAAATTTTTTTCCCAATTCCTTTTCATTTACTCCACATGTATTAGAATACTGGCGCTAGAAGAAAAAACTATTATAGGCTCAGTCCATTTTTATTATCTTTCACAATTCTAATTTTAAGATATCTTTGATTATTTTTGACATAATTAATAATTAATTTATGAGATAAGGGAGTTCGATTGCTATTAACTTTTACATTCCTTCTGTCTTGTGGAATATCATGGTGTTAAAATAAAATGAGTAGCCAAAAATCACGGGAAGGGTTGTCCCGTTTGAAGATGTGCCGTGTATGACTCCAGAATGTTGCGGCCAGATGCTGTGTATGGGGCTAGTGTAGGCACGATATCTGAGCAGTCTGTTACAGACAGGTGTGTATTGAACATGGCAGCACTTCGCGAGTTAACCGAATTTGAACGTGGATGATAATCGGTGCAAGACGCATCATCATAGCATATCGGAGATTACACATTCCAAGGTCAACATTGTTTAGGGTGGATCTCTAATATCGCAGAGACGATGTTTCCACACTGCGGTCGCAAGTGTTTGACGAACGGACGTTACTTCACCTCAGCTGAGCCATTTGTGAACGGACGTTACTTCACCCCGATTTGAATATGGGGCGTTAGGAACCCATTTCTATTAGAAATGTACGGAGACAAATGCACCGCATAGGCTTCAGCAGCCGACGACCGACTTGTTTCCCTTTGTTTCTTGTTCTAAAAATGCATTCGTTGGAATTGCTCTTTCCCCCGACGAATGGAACGCTTTTTCTTCCAAACTTGCGTCTATTTTGTATAAAATTACAAGCTGAAGAAGGACTGCGAACATCGTCACTGGACCATGAAACAGTGACGGCATGTAGCATGGTCAGATGAATCCCGGTCTCAGTTGTATGGAACTGATGGACCCGTGAGAGTGTGGCGTATGCCCCATGAAGCCATGGATCCTGTATGTCAACAAGGTTGTTTCTCAGTAATGCGTTGGTCAATATCTCTCCAGAACGATTCCAACACCTCGCAGTGTCCATGCCTCGACGTGTTACCGCAGTTTTGACGGCTCGCGGAAGAGCGACTCGCTATTAACATCACATCCTTCCATGACTTTTGTCCACTCAGATTAGAACGTTTGGTTATTAAACGCTGACTCTACCAAGAGTCTCCAGTTTATACAATCTAGAGCGTCTAACAGCAGTTCAGGACATGAACCATTTTAGGTGGAAATGGGATACCCATTGCAAGTGAATTAAGTGAAATATTATGATTGATCAATTTTTAACTATAGTTCTGTGAAATATTTTCTTAATAAAGCAGTTTACCCCGTGAGTGTACTCAGATAAAATGGCCAACAGCGAACAGCTTTTTGATTTCTAAAAAGGCCTAATAATAGGATGCTCCATAGCATACAGGATATACGATGCATTCCTGAAATACGAAAGATGCCAAAATCAACTGTATCCTTTATTATGAATACGTCAAAGAAGAAGATAAATTCCAGAAATGAAACTGTAAGACCCACGAAACGTATGATCGACGCGACTGCAAGTCAGGGATAGGAGAGTGCTGCAGAGGAAGCTGCTAATAAACGAAACTCATACCATGCATGCTGTTGTAAACGAATTCCAAACAGCCACCAATATACAGCTATCAATCAGACTCTTCTTAAAGAAACCCATGCACTTGGATGTTATGGTCGAGCAGCCGCCAATAAACCCCACATCAGCCGAGCTCCTATTACGTGTGTAAGGAGCACATGAATTGGACACAGGCACACCGGCGGCGAGTGTTCTAGAGTGATGAATCAGGATTTACGCTTTTTAGGTCGACTCCATTTACGCTGTCTGGATTCAGCGGTTAACCTGGAGAACGTCTGCTAAGAAAGTGTATACCGTGCCCACTGCGAAGCATGTTGTTGGCGACGTGATTGTATGGGGTTGTTTCAGCTGGTTCGGAATTGATCCGCTGATCGTAGGTGTATGGCAACATGCGTTCTCAGACATATAGAGGCATTCTAGACAGCTCGGTGATCCCTAGGTTGTGGCAGTTCTATGGACACAAAGAATGTCCCCTTCCAGGGCGAAAATTCCACGGGTCATATTTTCAGGGCTACATTCAATGATATGTGGGAAATCAAGTCTCTCGGATAAACTGGGTTTCGCAAAAACCCGTCTCTCAATATACAGGGTGTCCCGTCTTTAGGTCCAAATAACGACTCAAGGGGAACAGATTGGGGGAAAATGAATATTGATTATTTGGTTTTAATGTCCCCTAATTCAGAATAAAAACATTTCGCGTCCCTGGGGGTGAAGGGGTAAATTTTGAAAATTTCAATTTTGTAGGGGTAGGGGTTAGACCCCATGTGTTATTTAAGTTGTAGAGCATCATGTAAAATGTGGATTTAGCAAAAAACCCGGTGAAAAAATCTCACCCCCTGCCCTTTATCGAGTGGGTAAAGTGAAAGGTATGGCTAGCTAATGTAGACAAAAACAGAAAAACTCATTAGAAACTTATTAGAACTTTATTACTTATTAGAAAACAGTACATTTGAAAATGAATGATAATGAATGAGTCGTTACCCTGAAAAGCTAATGGTCTTGACCCCACTCGTATGCAAATTTGCTCACACGAGCAGTCGAAGAATGAGTGGCATCTCAGGGAATATCCTTTGTCTTCAGTTTTCAATGCTTCTTGTACAGTAGACAGAACGACCTTTAGTCTTCAATTTTTTTTTTGTTCTTCTGTGTGTGGAAGATAGGTTGCTCGCGTTGCTGTTTTTATTCACAATGTTTACCAGTTTCATCAATTACTGATGTGACCTGTACTTACTGTCTACTGTACAGTATGGCCAAAGCGTACATTTCTGAGCACTACACCAAGTTACTAATAATTTACGGCGAATGTGGTCGAAATGCTACTGCAAACTGCCCGCGAGTTTAACCGCCGTTTTCCTCAGGCGCCTGGAGTTAATAAAAACACCGTTCTGCGCCTAATAAAACGTGCAAGTACCACTGGAAGGTTAGTAAGAAGTGCAAAATACCAATCTCCACCTCGCTACGTAACTACTGATGTCGAGATAGACGTATTAGCCTATGTAGCCGCTAATCCGAATGAAAGTTTGCGAACTGCAAGCTTGGACTGCTACCTACCAATGGTAACAATTTATCGAATTCTTCGTAAGCACCATTTCCATCCGTACGGATACTTCCTTCTGCAAGGTCAGCACCCAGGTGATGCAGAAAAGCGGGTCGACTTCGCAAATGCCATGCTTCTGAAGATAGATGAGGATCTCGATTTCTTAAAACATGTATTGTGGACCGACATAAGCAATGTGCTCACTCGTGACGGAGATGTCAACCGTCAGAATGCCCACCACTGATCGGAGGTAAATCCACATTTAGTGCGACCTCATCACCACCAAGTACGTTGGTCGGTAAATGTATGGTGCGGAATACTAGGCGACCGAATTATTGGACCTGTATTTATTGATGGTACCTTGAAAACAGACCGCTACTGTAACCTGTTACGGGAACACGTGTTTGAAGAGCTTGACAACTTACCACTAGCTGCGGTACCTAACATGTGGTTCCAACAGGATGGTGCCCCTGCTCATAAATCTGCCCGTGCCAGGGATTTAATTCAAGCCACGTTTCCTGACCAGTGGATCGGGACCAATGGTCCAATAGCATGGCCACCACGGTCACCAGATTTGACACCCCTAGATTTTTTCCTGTGGGGCTACTTGAAGGCTCAGGTTTACGCCACTCCACCTCCAGATCTGGTGGATTTGCAAAACCGAATCATTCGCGCAGTCCGCTCTGTCACCCCTGCAATGTTGCGTGTATGCAGAGATAAGCACATGCAGCGTCTGCAGACATGCATTGTGGTCGATGGCGGCCACATTGAACATTTTGTTTAAATTTTTTTTTATTTGATTTCCCATCAAGGTAGATGGGCCAAACTTTCGTTTTTCATTTTACAATTTCCAATGACGTTTACAAAGACTGTAAACTGAGGAATGCTTCTCCGTATGAACACCTCTACGTCCGTTTTTCATTTCACATTTTACAATTTTTACACTACAGGCAAGCCAAACAGGCTTACAGCCTGTGAAATTTATGTTTTGAGGATTATAGGTATTTTTGGAAGAAATGGATGCATTCAAATAATTGCCTTTGAGAATCATTCTATTTTATATTGGTTTGTCTTAACTAATTCATTACCTCACTGAGGTTCATCCATGTCACCACCTTAGCCAGCACAGAGTTTTTATAATTGATGAAAATATGAAAGAAAATTCCACAACCTAGGTTCGAACCAGGAACCTTCTACTCACCGTGCAGAAGCGCCAACCAATTGCGCCAATGGCTGTGGAATTTTCTTTTCTATTTTCATCAATTATTTATACATTTGAGGTTTGGCGTGGGAAAAAATCCTCTTTACATCATTATTTACTTATTTTCACCGAGTTTTTCGTCAGGTCGTCGATAAATGCCCTCAATCTTAACCAAAGACTGTCGCGACGATGTCGGGTCTATGCACCGAAATTTCGTACGGAGCCAGCTGTTTGGTTATTTCAGTCCAATTTTGATTGCATGTAAATGTGATGAAGAGATCCTGGTAGTTTTGCTGCAATGCACATTTGCTCCCGGTAAATGACGTAGGTAAAACACAGGCCTTTCATGCTTTCAAATTAAAGTTTTGAACAGCCTGATTTTGAATAATCCATTAAGCCAAATGGTAAGCCTCCACTCTCAAAGTCTTATGATTTTAGCCGGCCTCCTTCAACTTTTAAAACGCGTCCACAATGCTGTATACTGCTGAGTGAGTTTTCCCACCTGCAACACCGGATTAAACAGTCCTGGCCTTTCGTACAGTTTGCAGGAATAGAAGGCTAACATGCTGAGCTTCGTCCCTTCAATGCTCCTGAATTTTATCTTCCAGCCTTCTTCTCCAGAAGACACAGCAACGGGCAGGTCATTGGATCACAGTTCGGACTCCAAATCGACATGTGTTGTAAGTTGTTCCCCGTGCATAGATCTCGCTTAAATGGTGGTTGGTTCTCCATCGACGGCTTCAAACACTGCTGCTACCGCATTGACAGTTGGCAAATTATATCTTCTGTGATCGCGCTGTATTATCGACATTTAAACGTTTCCTGACATCCTTCATCATCTTGTACGCACGTGCAAAAGGGTTGATATTTCTGATGTTCCTGTGAAATTTCTGTTTTGAGGATCAAAACCGTATACGTTGAAAGTGCGAAGGCAACACATTCATGCACCGGTATATCCACTTCTGTCGAGTGATAACAAAAAGGAATTGGTATAACTACAAAGGCATTGATGATATGACCATTAGATTAGGCTTACTTTATTCTTACTCAGAGCAAAAATGTTGTGTAGTGTATTTTTACATTTGAGTACCATTCCATTTACCTTAGAAATGTACATCAGTAATGATTTTTCGATTGAAAAACAGAAGGAAAAATTCTGCGACCTGGATTCGAACCAGGAACCTCGACTATCATGGCCGACGCCTCTACCAACTGGGCTATCACAGACACCCGGACAGCCAAGTTGTCACGGTTGAAAGCCCAATGGGAGACGGGAACCTGGCCCGCAGATCGAGAATTTCTCCATTCCAAACCATCAGAAAGTTGATGAACTCACAAGTAAATAATAATAATTATTAACTGGAGATGCTCTCCAAGCATAGGAGAATTTTTCCAAGCAGAATTTTTCCTTCTATTTTTTCAATCGAAAAATCATTACCTATGCTTGGAGAGCATCTCCAGTTTATAATTATTATTATGTACATCAGTGTTAATTTACAAATAGGTACATGCTAATTATCTTACAAAATTTCACAGAATACAGAGTTATAAATATAACTATTAGGATCATTGGAGAATACTTTTCCTTGCTTGGAACATGATCTAAACTGAAATCAAAAAGTCTGCTTTGTTTACCCGTGGCATGTAAACAAAGCAGAGCGAACAATTGTTGTCAGTTTCGCTTCCGCAGTGGCATGCGAGGAGTGAACAATTGTTGTCATCTCCTAGACAGAAGGCCTGATAACGGAAACTTAATACATTGTTGGCAAGGCATGTTAACAAAGCAGAGTGAACAATTGTTGTCAGTTCCGTCTCGTGTACCACTTCAGACTTTAGAGAAAGAAAGATTTCCCATTTCCCATGTACAGTTTTCAAGTTTCATAATGTTTTTCGTGGGGGAAAAGCCCGGTCGAGTTTATTAGCTTTTCAGGGTAACGACTCATTCATTCTCATTAATTTTCCAAATGTAGGCCCTACTGTTTTCTAATAAGTATAGTTTTTGTCCACATCGGCTAGCCATACCTTTCACTTTATCCACTCGATAAAGGGGGCAGGGCATGAGATTTTTTTCACCGGGTTTTTTGCTAAACCCACATTTTACTTGATGCTCTACAACTTTCTAAATAACACATGGGGTCTAACTCCTACCCCTACAAAATTAAAATTTTCAAAATTTACCCCTTAACCTCCAGGGACGCGAAATGTCCTTATTCGGAATTAGTGGACATCAAAACCAAATAATCAATATTCATTTCCCCCCCGACCTGTTCCCCTTGAGCCGTTATTTGGACCTAAAGACGGGACACCAATTATGAGCGACCCTGTACTGAGAACCTCGGGGGCGAATAGGGGCGACGGACGAGGGCCAGAGCGACCCGTCCTTATTTATTGCCAGATTTGGTCAATTTCGTCCAGGCGGAATGGCGAAATATCCCGCTTACAGTAGTCCAATGACTTGTGGACACAGTTCACCCAGAAGGGTTGCTGCTGTAATCGTTGCAAGTGGGACTCTATTACGTACTATATTTGAATATATCCTGTTGCTCCATTAACCAAAACTGGATTCAGTGAGGTATATTGCATAATCACTTTATCATGTAAAAAAATTCAGTCTAATTTTGTCTTTTTTTGTAGGGTTCCGTAGAACCCAAGATAGGCCTATCGTAGCCTTGTTCCAAAAACTCAAGAATTCACTCCATAACAGAAGCAATTCTTTACACTAGACGATCTCCATAACTACCGATTACTGGGAGCAGAGATAGTTTTAAACAATGAATCTTATTCATTCAATCACAATCTCATCGACAAGAGTCATTGTGAGAGTTCTGCATATACATACTGGCCTGATAGGATATTTTTAGACATTATTAATTTTTTGCATGCGTTAGTATAGTCAAATTTTAAAAAAACTATCCTTTTGGACTTTAATTTCTTTTTTCTAATATCTCTTTAGTTGCTCCCATGTGATAAAATACGAGCTGTAATTCATGAAGCTGTAATCTGCAACAATGGCGCTAGAGAGAAAATTTTTCTATTCTCAATCAATTTGGTAATCTTTCGCAATGAAAAATTGTAATTTTAAATCATCTTCGATTGTTATCGACATACTGAAAATTAATATGTGGGAGACCCATTAACTAAAGTTAAATTCGTTTCATCATTATTCTTCTATATCTTTGTGAGCAAAATTTTGATAATAGGTGGAGATATTGATTGCAAGCAGGCCCAAATATTTCGCTTTCATTTAGTGTGGAATCATTAGGAATTGTGCGATAAAATAATTTAAGTGGCGTTTTAAACATTGAGTTATCAAAGAAGTCCACTCTGCGAACTATCTTGTTCCAAGTGGCAGGTGGGAATGGATTAGAGATGGTTCTGGCGGCTATACCCTTCCACTCCTAAGCTGACCTCATCTTTTTATTTCAGAATCGTAGCACTTTAGTTAATCAAGTTCATAAAATTTTTTAGCGTTTACAATGCGTTGTCAAAATTCGTATTTCGTGCTTAGGTTCTTGAGCATGGATTTAAGCACGTTTTTGAAATTCTCAGAAAATCTGTTGTTTTGCTGTGAAACTTGGACATCATCAATCATATTACCATTTCATGACAGTTGTTTCTAATTTATTAATAACGGACGAATTACAGTATATTAAAAAAATAATTTTATAATTTCTTTTTCTAATATCTCTAAATTTGCTCCGATGTGGTAAAATAATTAATGAAGCTGCAACCTGCAACAATGGCGCTAGAGAGAAAATTGTTACATGCTCAATTAATTTGGTAATCTTTCGCAATGAAAAATTGTTATTTAAATCATCTTCGATTGTTGTTGACATACTGGAAATTAATATGTGGAAAACTTATTAGCTAGAGTTGAAACAGTTTCCCCATTTTTCTTCTAAACTTTTGAGAGCAAAATTTTAATAATAGGTGGAGATATGAATTGCAAACAGAGTTAAATATTTCGCTTTCATTTAGTGTAGAATCATTAAGAAATGTGCGATAAAATAAAATAATGAAAGCGACATCGAAATTACGAAAGCAAACCAAATTGTAATTATCTGCTATTTATCATGTTTATCATTAATACGAGTTATTGGTGAAATGGTCGTTTATCATTGAATCAACCCTGCTGAAGTGCTGAAGGAGATTCGCTTTTGATCACCACCAGTGGTCGTCCTGTAAGATAAAACATTAGGTCCAAGGGTCCAAGAGAATATTCTTGTTGTCGAAAATATTCAAATTAAGAATGCTGGTTCAGGAAAAGTGATCAAGATAGTTATCAAAAATTGGTTCACATGTCCATACTTTCCGCAAGTGGGAAATAAATAAATCCATAATTCAAGCCAAAATGAGAAAAACTCATCGTGTCTGTTGGAATATCAGTCGAATTCCCACATCCCCTCTAGAACAAGCTTTCGATGTATATGGCTTCTTTTCATGGAAAATTTTTTACAAAATTACTTTAGATTTATGTGCTTGGTGGAGCAACTTAACGTCGAATTACGTCAGTGAAATAGAATATTTAAGTTCAACTCACTAGTGCCCCGTTCACACTGGACCGGCAAGGCGGCAAAGCGGCGAAGTCAACCCTATTTTTATAGTTGGCCTTGGACGTAGTGCGCATGCGTCAACGGGTGCCGCTTCGCCGCCATGCCGGGCCAGTGTGAACCGGGCATTACGAGTTCTTCTCTCCTAGATTCAAGACCATTTTTTAAGAGCGGCTATCTCGAAGAACTACCGACTTTTGTATCAAATCCTCAATTTTGCTTTGAAAGGGATTTAAGACATTGCACTGTTTGTCAAAAATACAAGTTTATAGATATGCATGGTGTAAAAGTGACCCTTTCATCATTATTGTAAAAATTAAAAAAAAAAAAAAAAATTATCAGAAATTATCAGAACAATCGATGTATGGGCGGGAGGGAATGATCAGAGTGGCATTTACTGATTGTTTTGTTTAATTTTATTCACTCTTCCACTATGAAATGTATGAAATAGGAGCGATTTCATGCATTTTTTTATTCTTCACGTGAATATTCCAACGTATGGTGTCCAGGTGTTCCGTACATAGACTTTTCTCCCCCGTTTTACGAGTTTTATAATATTGTTTTCTTTATGCAATGAATGGACTTCTACTACATCGGTGACACTGTTATAAATTTATATTTAGAACTTCTTCTCTATTATCATGGTTCTAAAGTTCGTTTTCGTAACTTCTCAGCGATTATACTAGGGGCACCGGGAATTCTTTTATACAATCGGGCAAAGCCATTTTCCTTTAGGTAGATCTGACTTTTGTGGCTCTAGTACCTTTTATTCTAAATTTATTCGACTGTTTCGGGAATTTCCTCTACACTCTGTATGTGGTTACTTAACTTGCATATAAAATCTTTGTGCACGTACTTTTTATAATCGATATATTACTGGATATATGTGTTATCTATATTAATTTCGGTCCGGAATTTTATTATCACTCCACGAGGTTCCCTAGTCAAAGGACAGGGATCGTAGTGAATAACTACACCATCCTATCCGTAACATAGCCAACGTGAAGAGAGTTTGTGCTATGGTGAGAAAGCCACCTATAAACCGCTCTCAATGAAGGATGGATTGTTGCTCGAAATCCGATAATCAGGTGACTTTTGAATGCCAAGGTCTGTCTCTCGTTGCCATGAGATAACAAGGCCTAGAAGCGGAAAAATCAGGCTATCAACAATCCAATCTTCATTGTTTCCAACAAACGGAAAAACACATTGTTAATATCCAAGATGGAGAGACTGAATGTTGGATTGTTGCTAGCACCCCGATGGTCAGGTGACTTTTCCGCTTCCAGGCCTTGTTATCTCGTAAACTTCATAAATGACGTAGCGACGCCATTTTCAAAACCCTAAATTTTGAGTTTTCGATAAGGAACTTTTGGCTTAGATTAATGCATGGAATCACACTATGTAATTATTAGGAGCTTTAGCATAAAAGCTACTTATAAGAATGCGCCCTTGGTCTGTACGTTTATCCGGCCGTCCGCCATTTGCACGATAACTTGAAAACGGATTAACTTTTTCAAATTCTGTTTTCAGAAATATGACCATCACAGTCTTAGCTCGGCCGTATCAACTTTTCAGAATTTTTCGTGGACCCCTTCAAGTCGAATTCACGTGCTAAAATAGTGAGTGTAAAGAATACCAAGATAATGGCATGTCGTATAACAATCGATTTATCAAGAAGGAAAATTACTTTCTGTTCATCTTTTAAGCATTACTGACATCGGCGCGCGCACGTGAAATCGCTTTGTCGACGCACGATTGCTCAAGTGCTCATAATGTATATTATTCAGTAGCGAAAGAATGGAGCTACTTATTGGTTTTATAGTGTCTTAACTGTGTACCCCTTCATAATTTCTACATTTTTTGAGGTAGAAGGTTGAAATTCGGAATGTAGCTTCCTATCTGCACTATTTAGTCTGGTTTTGATTTTTACACTGGGTCGGAATTAGGGGGGTGAGATTCAGAGAGGACAACATATCTATGTGCTATTTAGGTACGTAAAGGCGTGAAATTCAGTATCCAGATTCCTCTAGGCATGATCTACATTACAATGAAGTTTCGGCCCAGGTGTTCCATTGGGACCGGATTTGCGGGGGCGGTAGTCACGTGATCTTTAGAACTATGCCAACATTTGGCTTGTGATATATCATACGTTCGGAAATGATGAGAAAAAAAAAAGAAAATACGAGCTTTTTTTACATTTTCTACATGTTACGTTCGAGAAAATTAATTTTTGATTAAAAAACTTGGAGAGATAAAAAAGTGTAGATAAAGGGGTAAAAATAGATGACTTCTGGATCTGCTACTTGCCTTACCCTACTCGAGGGGAGGGGGAGGGAGGATTAATGTTTTTAATAAATATATAAATGTATTTCTCCTTCACTGCTAAAACTCCTTCTTGGAATGTTTACAAGATTTTATTATCCTACATTTTCCGAACACCCTATATAATTAAGTTAGGAAATATTGAAGTAATTTTTTCATTCTTAAACCCTTCAGGATTTACAAAAAAAAACACTCAGGGAATTCTTAGAAATGGCTTGTGGGGAACATTTGTTTATTCTTTCAGATTTTCAAAAAATCCATTCCAGGAATACTTAAATATATAACTTAAAAAAACAACAAAAAATTGGTGGCTCACGTCCCATAACGAAGACGAATGATTCATTCAGCAGACATTCAAATATTGGACGACACAAAGAAATTAGTAGATAAAGCCCAAACATTAGGCTCAGTTATGGCATTCAATTTTATACAGAACAAATAAAATTCAATAGAACAGTATGTTAGATCAAGCCAAAATGCAGTAAATGTATCATGATGTTCCTCATCAAATATCCTGATAGAACCCCAAAATTAAACCTTTTCTTCTAGTAACAAAGAATGCAGGGAATAAGGTTGATTTATAAATAAGAGACACAAGAATAAACCGCTTTTACACAAAGGTATTTTAATATTATGAAAGTACATTTGCGCATGATTAACTGTTAATACGAAAACAACAACCAATGGGAATTAATACAAATGAACAACCAATACAAAAAAGAAACAACAACCAATGGGGGGAAACAATTAGTTGTTGTTTCTTTTTTGTATTGGTTGTTCATTTTTATTAATTCCCACTGGTTATAGTTCTACATCAAGAGTTGTTGTTTTTGTATTATCAGTTAGTCATGCTGAAACAGGCCACGTAGCGTCGGAAATGTACATTCATGTATATGAAGAAAACCTTTGTGGAAGTTTGTTCTTGTGTCTCCTAATGATAGTCTATCCACAGTCTTAAAGTAATCTTCCTTTTAATGAGGTTGATTTATTTTTCCGTACAAATTGGGATTTTTGCAGAGCCCTTCTCACGATTCTTTGAACTCTTTTGCTCATGTTCTTGCATGAATTTTGAACTAGAATAACTGGCGTTATTCAATTATTTTATTTAAACTTCGAGCTTTGTTGGGGCTCACAAGGGAAGTGGAAGTCCCCTTTTTTTAACTTGACGGTTCCTTAACTACTCCCTGTTTGTTGATAAGGAATGATTGAAGGAGAAGAAAAGAAAAGTTGCCTTTGCACAGATGCTCGAGGAAGTCGTCGCCTTTTGCATAGGCACTCCAGACGTTTTTACCTTTGATAAGACGGTCTTAAGAAGAATTACTTTCTTATCAATTAAAAATTCTATTTTTCCTCTGCTTTCAAATTTCCACAGAATGTATTCACAAACAATTAACTTTCACAAGTGTATGGTATTTCTGTGAATGTGAAAAGGTTAAGTTGAACTCTAATCTCTACTTCGGGTTATTCCTCACCTTCGGAGGTCTTTAAAGGTGATTTTTTTCTCCTTCTATACCCGGATCCATACCTCCTAATTTTTGAAGGTAGGACTGGAGGCAAATGAAGAAGGGAACTGGAGAGGATCCACATGCTGAATTGTTTGTTTCATCTCACCCCAAACAGATTCAATTGGGTTAAGATCGGGCGAATTCCCAATCCAAGGAAAAACGTTTATCTCATGGTTATGTAGCCATTCTTAGTGGATTTTGATGCGTGACAAGGTGTCAAGTCTTGCTGGAAGATGAAATTACTGTCTGGAAAAAATCTTCAATTATTGAAAGGAGTCCTATTCAAGGTAAGCTTCTGAATTTATTCTTCCTTTCAAAAACGGAAGTTTTCCTGGTCCTTCAGCTGTTATACCTCCCCATACTAAAATGACTGTCTTCTTAATCCAAGCTGCACGAAACATTTTATGCTTTTATATTCAAACATGTCCATTTTCTCCAATTGGCACACAAAACATACTCTCATCAGAAAAAATTACTTGATTCCAGTTCATTACATTCCAGGAATTATGCACGTTTGTCCATTCCTTCTTGCCGCACGTTGCACTTTGGTTGTCAGAGACTTTTGTTTTGGAATTCTTGATTTAAACCCAAGTTCTCTAACGCTGTTGTAGGTATTTGTCTTACAGACAGTTGTTCCTAGGGTTTTTCATAGGTCTTGAAAATCCCGTGTTGTTTTAAATCTGTTTTGCATCACAATTCGTTTCAGAAGCCTATCCTCTCTGAAGCTTGTTCTCCAGGGTCTTCCTCTCCACATTTTCTTCCATTAAATTTTCCTGTTATTTTCTTCTCAGAAATAACTCTGCTCATAGTTGACTGGTTTATTTTCAGCTGGTCAGCAATATCAGTTTGTTTAATATTATTTTCATGCAGTGCAATTATAACTTTTTTCTGCTCAATTGTTAATCGTTTTTGCCCACTCATTTTGGAGGATTTAATTGTTGGCAAATAATTCAATTGAAAAAGAGCATCACAGTATGCATATCTTGGAATAGTACATTTTATTTGAAGGTGTGCTTGATAGTTCATGTGTTTATGCAAAGGTTATTGAATAAATGCTTCAATGTGTAAAACCTTTTGAATGAGTTTCATTTTCAAATATATTAGCTACGGTAAACTGCATTAATATTTAATCCTTTTTTGTAGCTAAAGTGGAAGTTAACAAACCAGCATAAAATGCAGTAAAAGCTTGACAGAAAATCAATTGAATCAATTACAGGAAAAAATGTAATAACTTCATTGTGCTGTGTTTCCTCTAAATATGCAAAAGTTTTTGATTTGGGTTGTATTATTAAGGGGAAAAAAAACAACGCTGGAGTAATGCGTACGGAGAACCATGAACATGTTCTGAGAACCGGAAAACGTATTCCTCGCACTTGCTTCTTACGATTTAGAGAATCAATAAAGCGGTATATTGCCCGTACTGTAAATCTTATTTAAATAGCAAATAGAGGTTCATCTAAATAGCATTTTTAAATTTTTGATTTTTTTTTTAAGACTACGTCGATTTGTACGAGTAACAATGGAAAAAAAATCATTGTCTGAGTGAAAATTGTTGAGACGAAGAAACCACGAAGAAACCCGTGGGATTAAAACAAGAGAAATGGAAAATATTCTTCCAGATCAAAAACATCCCTATCTATTCCATCCGATGATAAGGTAAACAAACGAATTCCCACGCGGTATTATTCCAGGGAAGAAATAATAGAATTTGGGAAACAAAATTTTTGAGATCACAATTTTCAGAAGGAAAACAATACACAAAAGAGAGAAGACAAATAAAAGGTTCAAAAATAACTGCATAAACTTTTTTAGTCGTTAATGCTGGAATTTTTTTTAAATGTTCATTACTTATTTAACATCAAAACATATAGCGTGAACTTTAATAACAACAGTCAGTAATAATATTATTATACATTCTGCTCTGAAAATTAAGCTTGTAATTTTAAAAAGCCAAATTCCCTTCATCTTTGCAGGTATTAATAACACTGGTCGGCATCAAAATATGAGCAAAACAATGTATATGCGGAATTGATACATGTCGACGCGCTAAATCCAAATATGTAATCAGAATTTATCTAGCACGTCTAGTTTTGATGCTATAAGCAATTTTTGTTTTCATTACAATTGTTTACATTTCGATACTGACAGCGTTATTTGTGAACGTTGGTGACACGAATTTCGCTGTGCTCTGTATTTATCTTTTGAAAACATATGTCACAATTTTCTTGGAAATATAAGGGCATGCAAATTACAAAGAACTGGTACAAGAACTTCTTTCTTCATATCAAGAACTCGGATGCAACATGTCATTAAAAATACACTTCTTGCATTCGCATTTAGATTTTTTCCCAGAAAATCTTGGTGCCGTGTCTGATGAGCATGGTGAGAGGTTTCATTGCGCACATGGAAAAACGATACCATATATCTTCTAATAGACGCCTGGTCTCCAATTGTCGCCGGTCTCTAATAAACGCCGGGTTTCAAAATTAAGATTGCTAAATAAACGCCTGTCTCTAATAAACGCCAGCACACTGCTTTGAGTTTCGATACCATATGCACTCTGCTATTCATCCCTTAGTGTCAAGGTATCCTGTTCGTAAGGACTGTTTACTACGCACTATCATATTCTGTTTAAAAAAAAAAGACATGCCTCCAAAGCGATCATTTGATGTTGCGTTTATGATGTCATGGAAGCTATAAGATTTGAGACAGATTGCTAAATAAACGCCGGTCTCTAATAAACGCCCGGTTAGTGATTAAGTTGAAAAAATAGACGCAAGATAGAGAGGATACGCTGTCCTGATCAAGTCTTGGATACGCTGACGAAGGCAGCTTGTCTGCCGAAATGCGCATTCGTATGAATAAACTTTTGTTGTGGATTAGTAGTTTCCTTGAGTCCTTGTTTCTCTCCATCTGTTTTAAAATTCTGCTAACTGTGTTTTTCTAGTTCAGCTTGTGTCAAATTTTTAGCAATTCATTTAATGATTAAAACTTGATCCTTTTCTGAGTTTTTTCCAGATTTGAAAATTGCATTTAATTATCTATAACACTTAATTATGAATGACTGTTCATTAAATTTTTGATCCCACCAATGATGAAAAATACACTATCCCATCAAATCCTAATTAAATCGTGCTTGAGTTTTAATTAATAAATTTTATATTAATTATTACTAAATGTACGGTTCTAAACTGTATTCATCTCTTGTTGCCTCCGGGGACCTAACTCGTCGCTCGTATGACCATACCGGCCCCGGTTAGGCACTATTGTATGTACCCACTAAAAAATAAAAATTAAAAAAAAAATTACTCCAAACCTTTGAAAATAATTTCAAAAATTTATTTTCTTCTAGATGATCCACAGTGTTGCATTGAACAATTAAAAAAACCCATCTGAATTATCACATTTCACAATGCCATCTATCTCACTCAGTTGAGTCAGTTATGGTGTGCAAACCAGTTCTGGTATTCATTCGCGCTATTTCTGATCGGCTTTGCGTATTAAGTGATACAAGTAACCAATCAACGGGAGAATTCCTTTCATTCTCTTTTCCGCTGCTGTGTGATAACTGCTGCTGTCATTTTCTTATTAATTTTCTACCTTCCTATAAGCTGCATTTTAAGGAGAGCTATTGGGCGCATGAATACTTTTGCGAAATGAAGGAAGTCGGGGAATAACTTACATCACATCTTTTGGTATTATCTTGATATTTACCAAGATCTCGTAAAATGCATTGCTGTGAACGGGAAAGGCTTTTTTGAAGGATCGACATCATACGAGGTCTGTCCGGAAAGTATCCGGATTGAGGCTACAAAAAAAAATACGGTTCGAACTCATAAATGTTTAGTCACCTTCAAAGTAAGCACCGTCTGCAGCAACGCATTTAGCCCAGCGTTGCTGCCATTGGTCGAAACAAGTACGAAATGCCTCTTCTGGGATGACCAAAGAGCTCCGCCGTCGCATTTTGTGTTGTCCCGTCCACGAATCTCCGTCCTTTGAGCGCTTTCTTGATCTTTGGAAATGCGAAGAAGTCGCCGAATGCTTGTTTTAGCAATTCATAACACTCCGTTGCGGATTTACAGATTTTAAAACAAAATTTGATGCAATGTTGTTGCTCAATGTTTTCTGTCATTTTCACCACGCGGCAAGAAAAGAAAAACGTTCTGCTTTAGCGTGTTACAACAATTGCAAGCGGCACTCTTAACAGCTGCAAATTTCATTACGTCATCAGCAGAAATGTCGTCACACGATCCGGATAGGAAAAAGGTGCAGCGAGTTCTACTTTTTTTTTTGTAGCCTCAATCCGGACACTTTTTGGACAGGCCACACAATCCCGGATAATTTAAATTTTTGGCCCTCTAAGATTCGTATTAAGGAGGTCTACTATATAAATTTTTTCTTTACCAGGTTCTTATACCTTTAACTATTTTTCTACAGTTTCCAAGATTATTTAAACAGTTGTCATAGCGCTCAATGAGCTTCATAGAAGTCTAACACTTTTGCAGTCATCATCAAGCTCACTACAGGGTGGACCAGAGTTCACGACTATAGTAGCTATAGCTCTTAAACAAATTAACTTATTTGACCAAAGTAAGCTGCAAAGTGATAGTCTAATCGATTTTCTGCTATCTGTTCTCCATGATGTGGTCGATATTTGTGCCCTATCCCTGCAGGCGAAAGGAGAAATTTTCACATTTTCGATATATATAGACCAAAATAACTTTCAATCCTCGCAGATTGACGACTTTGAATCGATTAACGTCTGTGATAAATGTCTGATATACTTAGTTCATTAGATAATCCACAAATGAAGCCACATGTATGTCATAATCCACAAATGAAGCCACATTAATTATGTGTTGCCATTTCCAGAGCAACACTAACACGGTACGTCTGGAATTGGGTGCTTATGATTCAGTAGACACCAAGCAAGTAAACTTAGGAGCTTCGTTCACATATTTTTGAAAATATTAGATCTTAATAAACGGCTCAGAATGACAATAGGAATCCATTTTCCATTAAGGGTATCTGTGGCATAGTGTCATAGTTTAAAGCAGTAGGGGTGGATCTTATAAGTGAATTGAGCTATGTCCTAAGGACCGACATTCTATCTGGATTCATGATACCTTCATTGCATATATGGTTGGTGATATATATATGGTTAGATATTCTCCAAATTAGCTTACTTGTCAAAACCTTAATTAGCGTGTCACACTAACAAACACCCTGTATACACAATTGAATATTTAATTAAAATATTAAAACGCTTTTTTATATAAAAAAAAAGCAAAGAAAGCGTCTTTCGTCATATAGATTCAGGCTGAGTTTCACGCGTGACTCGGTTCAATTATGCAAATGGCAAACGCGATTTGACAGCGAATACCGAAACAACTTAAAATATTCTGATGTCAAAAACAAGTTTAGGTTCCCCTAAAAATTTAATGGGCATTGACATAGCCGACAGAGCCTCAGAATCAGAAAACCCTTCACGACCGCGTCAACAAATTCTTCTTCATTAATAGAATGGGGGTTCTTTCTGCCAAAACCCTTTGTCACTCGAAACAAGGAAACGTCGAAGAATCAACATGTCACTTAAGAGGCTACCACTGGCTTCCAAATGCTAACTGCGACATGTCGCTCTATAAAACTTTGATAGAAAACAAAAACCCAGTATTGCTCCTGATCATTCTATACAGAAAATGCTGGTCAACGATATGAAATGCCACCCTATCCTAATTATTCTCTCTGCTAATTCGTTTTATTACACATTTCAATTTGTTTACATTAATCTTTTATATCACTAATTTACTCGGATAACACTTTATTATTGATGCAGTGTAGTTCAGAAATCAACTCGTAATCATCATATCGACGACACGGTTTATTAAATTAATCTTCAATTAAAGGCACTACACGAATTTCAATTAAAAGAGAATTTATGATATTTTAATGGCACTATATAGGGTGAGTCAAGTGTCTGTTACCGTCCTCCTATCTTGGATACTAACATAAATATATAAATCCCACTAAAAGCAATGAATAGGGAGTAGAGGGTGACCTTTTTGATGGTACACTAGATTGATTTCAACTATGCAAATTAGAAAAAAATCCAAATCGTATCTTCTAAACTTTAAGAGATAGACAAATATTTCCAATTACAACACTTTTTCAGCATCAAATTCCGAACACAACAAAAAGAAAATATTTTGCTGCCATGCATTAAATAATAAAAAATACAAAAATTAAAGAATAGTATTACAGCATCAACAAAAAAAAGATAAAAATTACCATTTTAAAAATTATAAGTTGAATTAAAAAAAATGACACTATGCAAACATTGAGTAGGCTTAATTACAATGTAATTACAATTGTACATAATACAGCGTGTAATTTCGTGGACTACCGTTACTGATCACGCAGGGGAACAGTTCGCCATCTTATGCACATTCATCTTCAAAGTAATCATTCTTCTCCAATAATCGCCGCAATTGCTGAAAGGTTAGTTTCGGAGTCAACCGTCGCAAATATTTGAACCGCTTTTGCTAAACGAAACCATGACCGACAAAGCAGCGAAATCGTTGTAATTTGGGAATCCACCACAGATGGAACTATCTTGATCTTGGCCTCCGTTCTTGCTGTTCTTAAACTATCCTCCAATCCTTCCTTCCATGAAACGTTTCTTCTCATATTCCCACTTGCTCTAGGTCAAATGGCTTCTCCAAAATATTGTTTCATCATCTTCAGTGTCCCTGTAGCCGTTCTGCATAACTTTCGACAAAATTTTCATGTTCGCACGTTCATCATGCACGGGCCCTATAGATTCGCCACTAACGCTGTAGTCTCTTTCTTATAATCCTGCGTAGTTATGCAGCACGTCTATAGAAGAATGGCTAGTGGTCAACACGTCTATAGAAGAATTGCTTCCTGGGATACACTACACAACAGCATCGCACGGCAGCCAACCCACTAGAAGCAATATTTGATTAATTAATATTTAAAATTTTGCTCACACGACCCCGATCCTCGAAGATTCACGTTTGATAAGTATGGTATTATTTTCAGTTCTCAAATCTTCTCAATTTTTACGTAATGTTTCCTTCTGATGAATTTTGGGATTTAATTCCTTGTACGGACTCAATGTCGTAAACTATCATTAGATCTACCGAAATAGTTTTTCATAACCTTCGATGTTTTACGTGAAGCAAAGATAAAAGTATACGTTGTCTCATTTGCATCAAGGAATTTCATTATAACGTAGGTAAACAGCTTTCGACACTCATCGCTCATCTTCCACAAAGCTTCTTATTACGTTAAGTCCTCTAGACTGTAAAAGTTCCCTCTAAACTGCGCTGATTACTGTCAAAACAATATCTTAATAAAGGATACACGGGCACTTTAATTTAGATGCTATAACTAAAACAATGTTTTCATAGTATCAATTGTCTTCCAATTAACATCTATATTTTAAATTTTGGATACTGATATTTCTCCACTGTGAGTGGTTTCAGATAAAGTTTCATACAATACTTCTTCCTTCTTCTCCACTGTCTATTACTTCATTGCACACCCAAAGAGGGCAAAGGAGCGAAACGCCAATTTCAAGCAATTAAATGGGGTATTATTCCTCTCTTGACCTATTACACGCTCACTTAGCATCTCAATTCCCTTCCTTTACCGACTTCCTCTCAGCTCTCCCCCCGTCTCAACACCGGACTATAGAGAATCATTAGCATCAGCAATTTGTCTTCCTTTGACACTCGACTGTTTTGGTTACTTGACTTCTTTCTTATCAGACCTTCTCTGGTCACTGGACTTCTTCATTTGAGCTATATAAAGTCGATTGGTCGTCCTTTTCCATTATTCATGACCGAGTCATTATTTAGAAACTCAGACTCTTGTTGAATTTGTCCTTTGGTTATCGTCCTAAGCAAATTTTTACTCTCTTCGATCTCTTTGCAACGAGATCAGATGAGTCCTGAGAGCTCGCCATTAGAATGACAAGAACTCTTAACTTTAATTCATATGCAAGCAGATTGTGACCAAGCTGTAGCTTAAAGTTCGTTATATTAAAATGCTTAGGAACGACTCTTCATACAATGGATTTTACCTCCAATCCGCTTTCTTTCAAACATCCTTCTGCTCTTAAGTTGATGTTGTTCATAGGCCTTTCACATTTATAAATAGATTACACATAATATTCAAAAACTCAAGAGAGAAAACTGGGCATGGCAAAGTTCATTAACCGCTGTAAATGAATTCTCATCAAACTGCATAGAGTAACAGGAATGTTATCGATGCAACAAAAATTCATTACCGTGTCTTCATACCTTTCTGAGCTTAATTAAACAACTCCCACAAAAGAAGTCGCAACAACAAAATTTAGATTAGGTGCATCAGAGTGCATTCTTAAAGAGTTCTTGGATAAAGGTGTAACACTGTGGTAATATAGCAAATTAATAACCGGTTTAGTTTAAGCAATAACTATGTGGTAATTATACTGCTAACGCGTTTTGGTTTTCACCATGATCAGGCGACAATCGTACACCGCAAGGAAAAACTAAACGAGTGGTCCGAAAGAAATGGTTCTACTGCCACACTCGCCTAAGAAGTAATCTAAGGAAGTACATTGAAGTAGGAAAGAAGCCAGATGAAACCTACCAAGTCATCCAGAGGATGAAAAGGGACGGTAAAGCAGATTGTCGGTTGACGAGGGACAGAGAGGAGGACATGGCTAGCGGTAGTGAACGTAAGTAAGAAAGTTTGAAGTTCTACTCGAATGCTAGCCATTCAGGTATATTGGCCTCTGACCGAAGGTAACCAACTAATTGAAGTCCCCGAACTATATAATACGAGGGATGATCGAAAAGATTTGCATAATTTTTTTTGAACTACTATTTTGGTCGGGATGTTCAAAGTCGGCAAATTGATAGCTTGAACCTTTCGCTACAGACAGGAATGCTTGATCAGTTGTCGCCCTAGCGGAAGAACCAATTTATAGCATCGTCAAGTTGTGAAGAACAGTGAAGTGTAGTCAGTTTTTTATGGGCCAAACGAAAAAATGCGAGTGAAATCCACAGGAAAATGTTACAGATGTATGTTGTTAATTGCCTGGACCATAACATCTCTAGTGGTGCAGATTCTTCGAAAAGGGCCGAGAAAAATGAGGAATTTGGCTGGGGGGGGGGGGGATCAAAAATCCATCCTACAGTCCAGACCTCGCACCATCTGACTATCACCTCTTCGGACAAATGAAGAAATTCCTAGCAGGCTAACGCTTTGGTTCGGATGAAGAAGTGAAATCAGCCTTGCGCAGGTTGGTGAAACGATGGGAGAACTGTATCGAGAGACTTTGTGAATATGTCGAACAATAAGTAAAACTCCGCCGGCCAATCCAATGACCAGGCAATTGCCCATCTAGCCACTGACGGATATGACGTCTGTAGTGTGGTGGTGAACCATCATGCTGGAAAAAACTTGGGAGACTGCCATCTTCAGTCAACAGTGACCGGAACAGTGTTCTGTAACATTCGTAGGTACTCATCAACATTTAGGGTAACATCTATGAAAATTAAACAGGTGCCTCACACAATAACATGGACATCACCAACCACTTTGGATGGATCTATCCAAATGAAGTTTCGTATCGCTCCAATATCAAATGTTCTGACGGTTCACCTCAGCATGGGCATAAAAACTTGTTTCATCACTGAAAAGAAAGTTATGTGGAAATGAAAGATCCAGTCGATAGTTGTCCAGAGCCCAGGGGGTCTAGGCTGAACTCGTCGACAAGCTGTCGATCTCGACAAAATCTAACCGTCGATAAGTGGCATATTACACATTTATACACAAGTTTACACACGTATGGCTAGATGATATACACTGATATACACAAGTTTCCACACATTTAGACATAATTTTTTTCACATTTATCCATGTATACACATAAATACTTACGTAAACACATACCTGTATACACACTATATTTTTATTTTCACAGTTCAAGTTTCGTAGCACAAGAGAGTACTTCATGTATGTAAATATTTTTAAACAAGTTTTTGTTAATATTTTTAGAAAATGTGTATTCTTGAGCTATGTGTATTTAGCCTGCAGGCCGGAAACGAAGGAAAAAAGATTTTAATAAGAAATCTGATGCTAAATTCTGAAATAACGATCGTCAAGTGCATAGTCGACTACTCTTGAATTGTAGACAAGAATAAGGCTTTGTCGATGGTCAAAGTCTACACTAGAAAATCGACGGTGTAGAGTCTGAACACTGTAGACAAGTCGTGTTCATGCTAGCTCGAACCGACAAACGCGTCATTAACCACGTGACCACCGACACTTGTCGACAGTCGACTGCTTGTCGATGAGCTCAGCCTAGACCCCCAGGTACAGAACTCCTCACGTCTGTCCGGATCATCCTCAGATAGATTTTGCTGCATCTGAACTTTGAATGGATGCCACTTGTTGATTCACAGAATCGTACTATAGATGATTGGCTGAGTCCACACTCAGCTGCAAGGCGTCTCGTTCTGCATTGTGAACTCGTTGCAAATACCGCCAACACCATTGTTAAGGTTGCCACATCGGTTGATGTTTTTGGTCGGTCAGTACGAGCTTTATGTTTAAATTTCCCAATATCTCTGAAATGTGATGGCACATGTGCGGTAATGGTACGCTAAGGGCGTTCCCCGGAAATCAGGATCAGCTCAATCCTCTCCTCCTTCTTTAGTGCCACCTCCAGTTACCTGCAGCAGACAATGTATACCGTCAATGTTTTTCTTAATAACTTGTGAATCGCAATAGATAACTGAAATCCGATTGCAGGAATGAATTCCTGAGAAAAAAACTGGTTTTATTTGATATGCCACACGAATCCCTTCCCAGTTAAGAAAATGAATCTTGACTAAAAATGGCGGATTTTAAGATGCCCAAAATTGTTCCAAACGATAGAGCACCTCTCCTATTCCCTGCTAGCATGGTCACATCGTTCATTTTACATACAGTTTCCGAAATACAGCTATGCCCAGTGACGTTTGACTCGCCCCTTAGAACGAAATGCTCAGTGCTATGTTCTCGCCATCGTAAACATATCCTTCAGCACTTTCTTGAAATCGTGCTGGCAAATATAATTCATCAGACGTTTGATAAATAATTTGTAAACGTTTCTGTTATTACATTACACTATTTAAACAATGTCTTCATCGAGGAATGTAAAACACGAAACCCCTTCAGTCTTTTCTTATAAAAATTTAACCCCTGGAAAAGAACGAACACGTTTTTCGAACTAATGAAATTTTTAGGATATTTATATCGAGATGAGAATATCGTAACGAAGAGCGAGTTATTTTTTCATTAAATTGTCTAATGAAATTGCTTCTCAGAAATAGAGTGGAAACACTTTATCTTAGTTAAGAAGGAAGAATAATTGATGAGAACAATTTGCCACTCTTAGAATCCCCCTTTTCTTTACCCCTTCACCAAATTTAATGGACGAACCCCGGAAAAGCTAGCAAGGAAAAAAAATTGTTTATTGCCAGAAAAATAAATCCTCGTGTGGAACGGGAAAAGGATATTGGAAGAAGAAGTCGTTTCGATTATGAACCCTTAATCTCATTAGAAGCAATTTGTTGAAAGATGTGGCTGGTGAATAAAGCATAAGCTAAACAGACTACATCAATTATTCAGCGTGGGAGAAACAAAAGGTACCAGGGAAAACGAGAAGTCGTTTTTTTTATTGGAAATGCTTTCTTATACTTTCAATCTGTTCTCTTAACATGTTGCCTAAGATTCGTGACGTTGTGCTGAAGGAAACTAAGAATGCAATGCGAGTTTATCGTTTTTGGTGGCAGTTAAGTAAAATTGTTAAAATCTTCACCTCGTTCGAAATATAAATCTAAAAATAATCAGGAGATTATTTCAAGAGATAAATTCAGTCCACTCGACGCACTTTAATTTTGGTTCATTTTTCCAGTTCTAGTAGCTTCTGTCGCCCTCCTTCGTCAGTATTTTACAAATCAATATTTTTTATGGTTTTGTTATTTGTCTTTTGAATTTGAATGTTCCACAACGCGGAAATGCAAACAATCATCTTAATTTTAATCCCCCCCCCCCAAAAAAAAATTAAAATTGAATTAAATTTTTAATAATTTATAAGTTCAAATTTCATAAATGGGTAATTTATTCTAAAATGTATCTATTTTGTGACGTATACGAGTTTGACTCGAAAAATATATTTTTAAAATTCCTTTATTTCAGAGTCCATGTATGGCGGCACGGAAAACAAACCCGATCCTTCATCAAATTTATGTTGGCGCTATTCAAAGAGAATTTAAATTGCTGACGTGGATAAGAAGCTAAGCTATTTTGTAAAACCTGCGAAAAATTTACTTTCATGTCCTTCCTTAAATAAGGACGCCATTTCAGACATAAAATCACGTTACGTTAAGCCAATCTCTCCATTCGAACGCTGTTGTATCCGAGCCCTGTATTCATTGTTATCAAGCTGTGCTCGATAACGAAGTTATTTTATGGCGTGACGGAAGCAGTCTCGAGGGCATAGCATGGCCTTATAAATTTCCCATTTTTAGCTATAGCAATTTTATTTCCTATTTTTTTCCCCGTGATTTTTCCGCTTATTCTGTGCAATTTTTTCCTCCTCATTTTAGGATCAAGTAAGTAATTTGGCCTCTTCATAGCCATTGAAATATTAGCCGTCCAATTTGCTCTCCATAACAACGCTAGAACGCTAAGACGGTGAAAGCGTTTTCCTAGTGATATATTATTTTCCTTCTAAAGAAAAGCATCCAGCCATTAGAGAAAATAAAAATGTTAAAAAAAAATAAGGACAACAACAAAGAAAAATGAGCTCTATGATTCAAAAGTGTATTTATGCGCTCACACGAGACAATTCACTTAGCAGACTGTAAAACCATTTTAGATCCAACGTGGTGGAAATAATGAAGGGCGAATTTTAATTAATCTTGTCCCGCTGTATATACAGAAAGAAATTTCAAGAACAATATATGCGTACTGATAATTACATAATTTCAATGCTTTTGGCCTCGGTTTGTTTATTTTCTATCCCAGTTGATGGAAGGGAGAGGTAATGGAAAAACAAATTTTGAAATTCATTTAAACGTTACAAATTTCATGTCAGTTAAAAGACACGGGATCATTTAAGTTTCAATAATGAGCAAAGCTTCCATTCAGCCCCAATTAAATATATTTTGTTCACCTACTTGCAACCATACAACCAATGTTAACCCAACTTGGTACGAATGTGCCATAAGGTATAAAAGCCGAAAGTTAAAGCTGCACAAATGGGTTTTAAAAATCGATTGACCTGAACAAATAGCATTAAGCAAGAGAGAGAAAATTAGGATCCATTGTTACGGCTGAGAAGCGGGGACATTTTCCAGAAGCCCGTACAAAAAATCTCTCCAGCTTCACAAAGCTCTAGGATAAATAATTTATTAATTAATATCTCCTTTGTGGTATAAAAATTAAGAGAGTTCATTAGTCTAAATTAATTTCAATAGTCATGAAATACAATGAAAACGGATACATTTTTAAACATTTAAAGGATTAAATGTCACCAAAAGCATGTCTTACTGTAGTTTGCTATATTATAAAAAGTAATGAAAAAATAAACATTTTTTAAATTCATAAACATTACAAATGTCGATATATCCTAAACACGGTATATTTCGCATATCCCAACAGGCAAAAGTCACATGGCTTTATGTCTGGGGACCGAGTGGGAGGCAGTGATTTAGAGCAGTGTCCTTATTCGCAGAACGACCTATCCAACGTTGATGCATTCATTTGAAAAGACAGAACCTCCCTTTAACGAATAAAGTGATATTGCTTTCTCTCTCAGAGATATAGAAAACTATAACAGACATTCTTTTGTGGACACCCTATATTAGTTGACTACAATTGCCAGACATCTCAGTATTACCTATCCCTTATTTAGTGCTTCGTTCCGGTCCTGGTTTTTACAAAGAAACCCAATTTAAAACTAATAATCTTATACACTTCCTAATTAACTTTTCTATAATGAATATACAACAGGTGCAATGGTCTAGATTCATTATAGGATGTTACACTATCTCCTTCTGGTACAGCATTTTTATTGATGAAAATGTCGATCCAGGTCTTCATTGATCGCCACGTTCTTTTGATCTGGATCACCTAGATAATGAGAGGCACATAAAGTGCCGAAATCCTTAATCTTTCAGACTGACAAATGGTAGTAAACTTCTGGTATAGGAATGCTTATGTCTGTTGAACCACAACACACCTCCGGCCATGTTATCAAATTCATTAGAAACAAGAGCGGTTCTGACTCTATAACGATACTCGCGTAGGGTGTACATCCTTGGATAATGTGTTCATAAAATAATCATTATGGAAAGCTAAAGCGTCCGACGTCTTTGAAAGTCCGTCTCGCTTGTAGTTACATGTACACGGTGTCCGAAAAGTCCCGCACCGTAGGCAAAATTCACAGTATTTGTTCAATATGTTCTCCGCCGAATTCTAGATACGTCTGTAGGCAGAATTTTAGGTTAACACCTTAGGTCCATAGGGATTGTTTATGGAATGACATTCGTCCTCTATCCTGGTTGGGCGCATCGCGAGTCTTCCCACTGTAAACCCGTGACTTTAGATACGCCAAGATGAAAAGTCCATTGGATTCAAATCTGGCACCCATTCAACAGGTCCTCTGTGACTAATCCAATGTTATAGCAAGGTCTCATCCAGCCAGTTCGTACGAAACAGAAATTCTCGTATCAGAATTTAGCCTATGGTGCGGGACTTTTCGGATACCCTATACAGGCTGTGCCTGTCCAAAATCAAAAGCGAATTATTTCGCTGGGGAAATTAATTAGTTAAAAAATTACCCCACCCCCCTTTGTGAGAGAGGGCTGGGGGAAGGGGGTAACTTTAAAATCTTAAATAGGAACCCCCATTTTAATGGTATATTTAGATTGTACACAATATTCAAGAAATGTTTTATCCTTGGTGCAGTGCCGTACGCAGAGGGGGGCTGAGGGGGCTGCAGCCCCCCCCCCGAAATTGACTATCTTCCATACAATTCTGTTACATGTGGGACCCCCCCAACCCACAAGAACAATGCCCCCCCCCCCCCAAAAATAAAATCCTGGGTACGATACTGCCTTGGTGTTTTTTCAATTGATCCAACCGTTTAGGAGATAGAGGCCCTGAAAGTGTGGAACTTTTGAACCCAATTTTATCGATGAAGACAAAGATAGAGAGTGGGTCTTACAGACATTCCTATTCTACTTTTTAATGGTCTTTAAGAATCCGAAGTCAGAATTTCAAAAATCCAATATTTTTCAATAGACACGCATAGACTGTCTCCATAGGACTGATGCCCCCAAAAGTTTACTTGTGCACTGAAAAATTTTGAATTTTTGAAATTCTGACTTCGGATTCTTAAAGACCATCAAAAAACAGAATAGGAATGTAAGACCCACTCTCTATCTCTTTGTCTTCATCGATAAAATTGGGTTCAAAACTTTAAAAGTTCCATACTTTCAGAGCCTCTAAACGATTGGATCAATTGAATAAACACCAAGAATAAAACGTGTCTCGAATATTGTGTACAATCTGAATATACCATTAAAAAATAGGGGTTCCTATATAAGATTTCAAAGTTATCCCCTCCCCCCAGCCCCCCTCACAAGGGGGGGGGTAATTTTTTAACTAATGAATTTCCCCCGCGAAATAATTCCCTTTTGATTTTGGACACTTTTTCGTACAATGCTTAGTTTCCGAGATATTCAGTTGTCTCAAGATAAATGCCTCACCCTGTATATTAAACTACATCTATCGTTCTGAATAACATGGCTCTCTATGTGGAGAATATTTTTTTTTACAAAAACCTTGTCTACTCAAATTAACAGCTTAGAAGATAATTAAAAAACTAATCTGTTCATTCAAGTAAATGCCGCAAACCAGTTTCGTATTCAGAAATGTACTGTTTCTCTTAATGTGACCAAAGCGGCGTTATGATAACAGTTCGTGCTACAAGCGGGGATCTGAACGATACCCATTATAATAATTAAAATAGCAATAAATAAGCAGGCCTGTCGTGTATCCAGTTTTCCGGGACTCTTTAAACACGAGAATAATATTATCACAGTAAATTAGGTGTATGAAATTTAAAGAAAAATTGCATGAGTTCAGTACTCTGTTGTGTAAATGGAGATTTTCTCTTCGTGAAATTGTTGACGGTATTTCAAGCTACTTAAACAGTAAAATCATAACGTCGCATGTTGACACTTAAGCTTCACGTCGTTTAGCTAAATAAAATTATCTACGCCCATTGACCAAGAAAGGTTGAGCTCCATTCCTTCAGGTACAAGATTTTGCTAACATAAACATTACATACAGAAACAACCAAGGCATTTTATACTCCGTGTTAAAGAAGCAGATTCTTCAACACAATACAAACAGTCAACACTTTCCCCCTCAGTTCACGCTTCATATATTTTGCAAAACTTAAGAAAAGGAGGGGGAAAAAATTATGCAAACCTTTTTGTTGAGTTTTGCATAGCAAGTAAGGAGTCCGGCGTTTTAGAATGGCAGAAAACCTTAGTCCTGTCATAAATCATCAAAAAGCGCTTGGGTTCGGTTCTTCCACCTCCCCCTCCCCCCATCCATACTTCAACCCCTACCTCTAGCCCGCCCCTTATTATTCTTTCTCTCTAACGTTAACGTTCAATAAGTCACCGCTTGTTCTGTATTCATGCTTTGCCTCAAAAGCTGTCTGGGTTTCCAAACAAAATTAGAATTTATAACCGCTGCTTAAAAAGCAAATATCACGGAAAAAAAGAAAAGGATAAAAAATATTATATACACATTTTAAAAAAAAAAAGGAAATAACATCGTGAAATTTAAATCATCTCTCATTTTTTATTGCTGACTAATGCCAACCAATCTGTCTCTCTTTCAAGCATCTTTTCAAAAAAAATTGCCGCATTAAGAATTTCTTTTTTTTTGAAGAACGAATGACTTGGCTTAAAACAAGACAGATACAAGTGTGGGCGACAAAAATTGTGTTTTGCAAACTTTATTCAGTTTAAAATTCAAACGAGAGAAGCGATTTAGACTGAATATACAAGAATGGATGAAGAGACTCGTGTATAAACTCCCAACGCTTGACACCATCTATTATCAAAATGATCACTTATACCGAATTTATCTTTATATAATTAAAGGCTAACTCCATTCAAATATCACTCCTCGAATCATTGAAATTGATAGTGGAAAAACTGTAAACCAAAGATTCTGTTGTGCTACCGTAGAAAACCGTGTCAGGTAAAAAATGTACCCGCGTGATGTGTAAATTATCTATCCTCTCGAAAGCTTTGAGTAATAATACATTAAACCAATAAAATTTAAGAGTAATAAAATTTCCGTTTAAATTGTTCTAAATGCTAAGTCTTACAGTTTCCGTTAGTTGTAGCTAACTCCCGTGTTTTCGAGGAGTCAAAGAATCTCTAAAATATCCAGTTGGTGAGTTTATGAATTTAAGGAAAGCATCGTCGCTAGGTCATTTGCGACCTATTCTCACGATTCTGTTGCGTACCATAAGCGTGTCAATATGTGGAGCACAAAAATTAGCTCTTTGCAGAAGTTAACAGGATAGATAAAAAACAACCGACGGCTGAAGGCCCTCTTACAACTGTAAAGGATTATCAAAACGATATGCTCTTCACACATTTACAACATCTGGGACCCTATTCTCGAATTTTCGTGTCGCAATCAATCTGACATACGCTATCTCACACGAATGGTATTCTGCTGTTCAAGCTACAAAACCAGCTCGACTGTTGAGAAGAAGTACGCCACCCTTACATGAGGTGTGACATTGCTAAGGAGACACTCACTAATCGAGGCTATTAAGCAAAGACCAATCAAATAACCGAAAACCGTTTAAAAAAGCTCTACCCACATGCTGAGTAGCGAATTCGTCAGCCAATTTTACCTTGTGCGTAGCTATTTCGCAAGCTCTACTCATAGGAGCTGACAACTCGCATGAGAACGAAAAGCACGTGAGCTTATTTTCGAAAATACCAATTTTGTTGATCGTTCGAGTTTGTATCACTTGACACTGGCAACACGAAAAATTCGAGACTATGAGTGCTGCCCGCCCGCTCCTCCATTTCCGAGTATTGTGATTATCCCCTCCAAAGTTGAAACGATATTCGTCACTGAAAACTATGAATCTACAGAATTACAGAGTTTCAGATGGTTAATAGTGGTTAATGGAAGAAGTTATAAAAAGAGGTGACAGAACAGAGTCCTGGCTCAGTTAGTAGATTTAGAAAGAAGTACTACGATTCAAGATGCCGTCGGAGTGTGTTTATCTATATCAGCCAATCCTCTCAAACAGGTCTCTATTGGCGTCTTCGATGATCAGCTTCCCAGATGATTCTGGGCACGACCAATCTGTAACCCACAGTCGAATGACTCACCTCCAAGCAAAATCGTCTGGTCATCATTAGTAGCATCTGAATTTAATACACGGAGTGAAAACATATAGAACGTTCAAAACGAATGCAGACAGTTTCTGTATATACACTTTCAATATTTTATACAAACAATTTTACTACTACGGTCAATAAGTTCGAAGACGGGCCTCCTTGACGGATATGATGTATTGTTATCACGTATTATACACAACCACCTTCAAAGTGCTTCTCTTCTGCAACTATGCACTTCTGCCAACTGGAATACAGTTGCTAAAACATTTGGAGCGGCCGTCACTGCTTCCTCAACCTCAGATGCATTCTTGAAACTCCTTCCTTTGAGTTCGTTTTTCATGCGGGAGAACAGGTAAAAGTCGAATGGGGCGAGATCGGGTGAGTAGGGAGGGTGTGGAAGGGTTGACGTTTTCAAAGAGGCTTTCATTTTGGCCAGTGCAGCCTGCACCATGAAAGGCCGATATGCGGGAGTATTGTCATGTTGTAATACCAAATCCTTGCTTTTTCAAAGTTCTAGGAGTTTCCGGCGGACAGCATCACGAAGGCGATCTGTGTGTATCTCTCCTTGTTCACTGTCGTCCCTTCCGTACGACCGCGATCAGAGGCATCGCGAAGCAGTAAGCAAAGTAAGCGTCGCATGGGGGCGGTTGTAGGATGGGGCGCCGATAAAGGTTGAAAGGGCGCACATTTTAGAGGTTTGCATGGGGGCACCGAAGAAGCTAGCGCCGCCTCTGCTTCCGATGAACGCGATTAACTACAGTTCATTGATACGCATTGTTTGGAAAAAACTCTACACTGAGGAGCTTCTCATTACCACGTCTCGCGTCATATGTGCCTCTAGGCCACGGTCAAATAGTTCCCCTCTCCTCCAAGCCTGACAGGAGATATCAGCACAGTCTCCGAATTTATTGATCGTAGTAGTACACCGAAGAGCCATTACACTATGACCAATCCCAGCGTAAAGAAATGAATGCGCTATAGAACTAACAGTGACATTTGTCAAAATCAAAGTGTAATAAATATACAGGGCGAGTCAAAAGTCTGTAACCCCTCCCCCAAATAATTTCAAAATGAGTGGCGATACAACAAATCTGTTGCAGGCAACATATAGGAAGTTAGGTAGGGCTAAACGATGGTGGTGTCAAATTTGACCTTTGACTTCGAATTTTGCACCTTGCAACTTTGTAAAAGATACAGCTAGAGAAAAAGTTCCAATTGTATCAGTTGAGCTCAAAACGCTGATTTTAACAAAACGAAACCTGTGCCAATGTCACATAGCTCCATCTCGTATGAGAATGACGTTCTATCTTCTCGGAGTTGAGTTCATTAGCCACTGGCGAAATAAGGCCTCCTCTTACTGCCTTATCTTGAAAAGAAAAAAAGAATAGACTACCCATTTTTTAAAGCAAAATATCTTCTCTACGCTGCTACGCATTAAATGTCTAGTTAACGGATTCGATTTTATACCATGTTGAAGTGGTCGATTTCTTTTCTATATACAGCACGGGAATCTTTAATTAATATAATGGTTACGAATTTTACTTTCCATTCCACTAAGAATTATTAATTCTACGCGTCAAAATTTTGATCAATTCTACGGGTAAAACTTTAAGAGCATTGAAATCAGTACACAGTGTGCATAAGACAAAAGTCGACTTTAATAAGGCACTCGAGCCAAATAACGCCTTTGCAAAAAATAAAAAAAAATATATGAAAATAAAAAAAATCTACAGAACGAGACAGACGATATTAACATATACGTCCTTGGATAAAAAAAAGTTTCTGAAATGTGACTATTACAGGGCAAAGCAGTTTCACTTACTATTTTTGATAAAGAAGCTTCAACTCGCGTGAAGTTATTTGGCTCGGTTACCTTGTACATTCTTAAATGCGATAACTTAAAAATATTCTTTACAGTAAACTGCGTAAAACTTTATTACGTCAAATAAAATTTTACAAAATTGCGAAAACATACGGCGTGAAAGCCTAATTCTCAATGAAAAGACTAATTTCAGTAAATATTCGAAATCCATACTTATAACAGGCCCATAGCCAGGGGGATGGAAAAAGGTCCGCCTCCCAAGTATGGAGAAAGGTCCGACTCAGTGGAATTTCCGAAAAAAAGGTCAGGAATTTTTGAAAATCGATACCCCCAAGATAACGTCCTGGCTACGGCCCTGATCATAATAAAAACGTAAATAATAAAAACCGCTCAAATGTTTAAAATTGAGAAACAGACCTCCATAAAATAAAATCGAACTTATTTAACCTGAATACGTTCAATAAACTAACCAAATTTCTTTCCTGATTTTGCCTTATCACCGCCTCTTTCTTACCTCTCCCCAATTTTTTAACAGAATTTATGAGTATTTAGATACTAGGATCTGCGTTTCCAAAACCTTTCAGTGTTGGGTTGAAATAACGAAATTTTCTCACCAAAGATGGCAACAAAGAAAACGTGATGGTTTCGCATTCAGTTTCAGCTGTTCCTGTATACTCTATTTTCTGTAGAGAAATTTACGTGACTAAACTGAAACCATGCCACTTCTTCTATGTCAAACGACTCACAAGGAGACTCCCAGTACTCGGACTCGCCGATTTTGATAAAAAAAAAAATAATAATTCTACATGTAGCTTTCACCAAATTAAACACCCATGCAAAGCCATTCGATGCACATCCCAAAATTTTCCGAGGAAAAAATTCATTGTTTGTTATAATTGACTACATTTTATAAATGCCTAACTTGTAGCACAGACTTTTATCGCGTTCAGGCAACACTACCTAAAGAGAAAGCCTGCGCACAGAAATTTCATACATTCTTACACACAATCATACCTAGTCACAATTTAGGGCTTATTTATTGGTAGAAATGCGATTAAAGAGGACTACTTATGACATTTTAACAAAGTATGACGTTTCCATCTTTAGGTGGTGTTGATTCAGGTGGTCTAGTGGAAAACCCTAGAATTCTGTTTTGCAGGTACGGATTCAAAACCCGCCTTCGATAACTTTTCTTTTTATTCTAGCGGCAAAATAGAATTGATGAAAAATAGGAAATAAAATTCCACAGCCTGGAATCGAACCAGGAAC
>JAHWFO010001925.1:2696371-2715901 GCA_023313115.1 Rhysida immarginata
AAGATGAAGAAACGTTTTAATGTTCAGTTTGAGTCCTTCATTATAGAGGCGCATTCTTAACTGTGTCCTCGATGATTTCATTCATTGTCTGTTCCTGAAGAGTCTGCTAGGAAGATTTTGGTCGGCCCGGATTTCACATATTGAAAAAAACAGAAAAAAAAAACCCTAATGGAGTAAGATCAAGTGATCGCAAGATCCAGTCAATAGGGCTTATTTCCTTCCATTCTCCTATTAGAAAGTTGGTAATCCATTTTGTTTTGACGTTCTGCTGCTGGAATACTGCGATTATTTACTTGTGCCAAAATATCGTTAGCGAAAACAAATTCAAATGCTCGCTACTGTAACTATACGCTGTGTACGTTCACAGCTAATGTGCATAAATTTGCTTCACTTGTTCGCGGTTTTGTTATGTTGCATAACAACCATTTGAAAACAACACTTTGCTTTGTGATAAATGTTTTTATCATTTGTTAGCAATATATTTTACAATTTCTATGCATATCCAACTTTTCGATCATATTATGTATAATGCAAATTATTATCATTTATTTTGAATTATCAAGCTTTATTTAAAAGGCAACATTAAGTAAGATTTCACGCCCAACTGGAGTATTTTAAAAAAATTAAATATATAAAAGCCGTTAAAATGTATCGGCTATTGTTCCGGATTCATGATGAAGCAAAGATTCAATGTTAATTTTTTTCATTGAGTCTTTGCTCTGCGACCAAACATAAGATCGCAGAGATGAGCCATCCTCCCTACTCTGATTTGTCCCCTCCTGACTTTTTCCTGTTCCCCAAAATCAAGTCCGCCCTGAAAGGATATCGATTTCGGGACGTAGAGGACAAAGAAAAAAGTAACGGCTGAACTTCGGCGCATATCTTTACAGGATTATAGCACGTGTTTCAAGAACTTATACAGCCGTACACAGAAATGTATAGCTGCCGGAAGTGATTGTTTTGAAGTCTGTTAACCGTAAGTTTGACTCTTACTGCTCGTTTCGTTTTATTAGCTCTAGTCCTGGAATTTAATAGACACCTCTTGTATTAAATTATAAAATATCCGCAATGCCAAACCTTTAGCTTTTTTTTTTTTTTATTTGAAGAATTCCTATTTAAACGAGAGGCACCAAAAATTATTTTTGACTTTTAGTGCACTTGTAAAATAGTCTATATTATATGCAATTTTTTTATTTCTCCTCGGATTACCTCGCTCACAGAACTTGAAACCTCCAAATTTCATTAACTGGAGTTATTTAAAGGGAAATAGAAAAGTTTCCATAGTTTCCCCCGCATGCACTGCGGTATATTGGGAAGCCTGAATTCACCGAATAAAGTCTAGCCACACGTCTAACCAATTCAGGCTCGTAGCATCGATTCGACGAGATTTTTTCTTTCTCTCCATTTAAGTACAGTTAGGATATATCGTCCTGCGATCATCGCACGACATATTCCCAGAAAGTGATTGAGGACTTGCTCGTGCAGCAGCCAGATAGTTTCTATGCGGATGGTATCAACAAATGTTTTAAGCCTTAGGTCAATTTACAGATTACATAGTCATTAGTAAGATATTTTGTAGAATTTTATGTAGACTTTTTTAATATTCTTTTCATACACCTAATTAGCTGACTAAGTTCCATTCAGCAAGATTTCAACAAATGGTCGAGTTGAGCAGTAGCGATAGCAATGAGATGTTAGGAAAATAAGAAAAGAAGAAACTAGGAAAAGAAAACAAACAGATGCCAGCAAACACCAAGAACCTTTTAGGACATAAAATACTTCAAACGTTTCTTTATCTTCAGGTATTGCAATCAATTCTGTAAGGATATTAATTTTTAAAAAATAGCCACGTTACAAACTACTCCTTCGCAAAAGAATATTCATTAACTTCAATATTAATACAGAAATGTCGCATGAGTGTACCATAAAAAGTCAGTGTGTTCAATTTTAATATAATTTTCTGAATTGTTGCTAGTTTTTATTATTTTTACGTGTTTTTTAAAATTGTTTTAGGAACTCGCATAATTAGAAATCATGACAAATTTTTTGTAATTGTCAGCTCTGTCATACATTGGCCAAAGCTTACCTACTCTTTACAATATATTATTTAAAATTAATTATAAAGCAATGATTATTTTAACTTAACATCCCACGCGACAGCTTTAATTATATTGACGAGAAAAAAGGAAGGAATTTAAATTCATAACAGCGAGTCAAATTTTCATATTTCTTTCATAAGGCAGGTCTACAGAATTCACAACCCGCGAGTTCAAATAATCACAAAATTTTTATTTTTTCCAGATTTTGAGACAACAAAACGAACTTTTATGAATAGTAAAACAAGTCATTAGTTATCTATATTAACCCCGTACTTTAATTTCACTTAGTACCCCTTTCTTAATATAATAGTTCAGTAATTTAATAATTTTTAAATCCACCATACTACTAAATCATAAAATAAAAACCTTAGGATCTAGTTTGGGGTTATCTGATGATGAATGAATGCTGTGTAAACCAATCGAAACGTTAACAAGTGACTTCTGTTTTGTGTTTAATTTTATTTATACTTAGTTGATCCTCTCAGAGTCGTTTTGAGTTATGACTGAGGGTTTCTTTTAACTGCAAAATTGACAATCCTTGAATTTTGGCAATTTTCATGAGTATTGTCGGTTCCACGTTTATGTTGGGCGTCATCACCGGTTGCTTAATGGCGACAAAGTTTGCATTGATATCCATCGGAACTTCTTGCTGCTTTGGTTGGTTCGGCCGTGACTTTCTACAGTAATGTTATTTGTGGCGACAGCTTCGCAGTGTGGATGTGTGCAATAAACAGACTCTGTCTTAAGTAATTTCTCAGTTTAGTATTTCATTTTTAGTCCGATTCCGGGGGATTGGATGTTTGTGTATATTAAAAATATATATATTTGGTTTTTATTTTAAAATTTAGTAGTGTGTTAGATTTAAAAATTATCAAATTGCTGAATTATTGCAATTTCCTTTCCCAACGGTAATGATTTTTAATAATATAATTATCATTATCTAAGGACTCAAAATGAAAATAAAAGAATTCTGATTGTATACATGATCGTCTTTAAGATTCTTTATTAAGGTAATGTTCAATTTTGACAGACACGTTGTTCTTTTTTAGATACGTTATAACCATATTTTTTAGCAATTATTTAAATCTCGAATTTTATTGCGTTTATTATTTATACATAAGCCAACGGACTCCCAAATTCTTAAGAGTGAAAACCTCCTGATAATAATTACAAAGGCTCATGGTGTTCTTTACAATTAGGTTGATTCTGTGGTTTTATGAAGCCAATTTTAAGGATAAAATGTCGGATCTTGATGTCGTTTGGCAATTTTGTTTTGTTGGCGTTGACGCTTCGGTTACTCTCCGCGTGCTTTTTTTTACTTTTTTTTTTCTTTATTCCGCCAGAGAAGGAAGCGAGTCAGAAAGACGAAGAAGCGAAAGAAAGACGGAAGTGGAACCGTTACGGATGGTTGCCCGGCCTGGTCGTGGACTTGGTCGTGGGTTTATAGACCGAGGTGGCAATGCTGGGTGTGGGAAGGACGACGAAGGCGCTCAGGGTGGGCCTCGGCAGGGTGTGAATGGTGAACCAGTGGCCAGTGTCGAGGCAGAAGCAGTCGGCCGTCAACGAATTCAACACACCGCCAATGCAGTAAAGGTTGTTGCCTTCAAAGAAAAGGAACAAGAAAAAAAAGAAAAGAGCGGGAGCGTTAAGAAAGAAATCAGATACAGCAGGAAACGTTTATGAGAAGAATTGAAACGGACAAAAGAGACAAACAATCTGAGGTAATGGAAAAAGGAAGGGAAGCAAACAAACACAAAAACCATCCATTAAATGGAAATTCTTTCTAAAGATAAGCAGGCAGTTTGTTAAAATTTCTATAGCTTATTTTCCAAAACGGGGCTTTTCTTTTATGAAAGCTGCTTGAGAATGAGAGTAGATTTTATTTCAATAGGTAATATAATTATCGTTTATGAAAGTCATTAATTTATCGAATCCGCATTCTTATTTTTAATTACGTTAAACTTAATCCAATTTTCTGATGAACTTAATATGAATATTAATAAACATAAATACATGCCAAGTTTCAAGCAGAAAATTGCATGCACAAAAGGATTATGGTCACATATGGTCAGTTGACTTTCCACAAGAAAAGAATATAGGTTGTATCTTTCATTAGTAAACACATTCTTAAATTAACAACTAAACACAAAGAATAAGGAAGGATTCATAATATCAGGTTGTTGCAAAAGTTTCTTCCGGTTCTAGAACCCGTGCCCAAGAAGGGCTCATTTTCCGAAGGGGGTGTTCATATTTTTTCAAACAAATTATTGCATTCGATTCCTGAGTATCTTTGCTACATTACATCCAAGAATCAACTTTCTGACTATACATCTGTGAGTGCCATCAACGGTCTGAAATGGACCTTTCACGCGAGCATATTCGAGCAATAATCTTCTACGAGTATTCTGGAAAGATCAATGCTGCGCAATGTCACCGAAACATTTGCTAACGTTTAGGTGATGACACTGTTAGTTTACGTACAACAGAAGAATGGTATCGCCGGTTCAGACCGGAGACAGCACTCTTCAAGATGCACCTCTTTGGTCGGCCAATCATGATTTCAGATGGTGATCTACGCCAAGCAATTGATGAAGATCACAATGTAACAACGAGGGAACTCGCAGAACAGTTCAAGGTTCACTTTTCAACCTTTGCCCGGTATCTGCATGAGCTGAATTTGTCATTCAAGTTCAATCGTTTTTGTGTTGGAATAAAAATCCGGAAAAAAATTTTGTAACAACCTGATATATACTCCGATTATAACTATCAATTTTTTGAACTTACGATTTAAAGTTGGGTAAATTCAGAAATATTTACTAAATAAAGTACACTGTGAAATCAGCTTCAGCCTGATTTGAATCTGCAATATTCTAGAATTTTTTTTAATAAATTATGCGCAAAAATACACAATGCTGAAACTGAAACTCGCGCATCTCGAACGCGCATGTGCGTTTGTTTCAACACACGATACATAAGGTCCCTTTTTCGTTGAGAATACTCTTACCCAAAGAAAAGCAGGAGAAACGACACTCACTCGTCCACAAAGTAGTTTATTCATTATTATTAGAGTTTATATAGATGAACCAATAGGGGGAGACGAATGACTCCAATCGCTGGTTATTTAAGGAATTTAATAAATTGTTTCATTCTTATAGGTCCAGAGGACCTCGATCTAAATTCGTTATTTGTCTGGTGGAGTTTTTGGGATCTCCAGGAATACATCAGATATTAGTCATCGACAAAATGTACAGTTTCGAAACTGTCCTTATTGATTGAAGTGCCCAGTCTTCAAAGCGTGGTGGGCGAAACCTGATTTCTCTGCTTTATAATTTTTAACATATCCAAAGCCTTCATTATTTCGTGTCTGGATCCTTCTGACAGATTGGACCAAATATTTCCTATCATAATTACAATAAATTTCATATATGCCAGATCTGTCTTATGGCGGGATTTTGTCCTCGGTGGCCAAAATCTTATAACTGTGGGAGCACTTATAAGCGGCAATTAGGCCAAGCCAAGACAAATTTTCTCCAATCTTTTGATGAGGGAGCGATTGATTTTGGGTAACACCAAGAACAAAATCCCTTCATGCATATGTTCTATATAGCTGTTCTATGTATCCACAGTCAGTGTATTTTAGCTTTTCACTAATCATTAATAATGCTCTTACCGTCAACCAAGAACGCTACAGGGGTGATCGGACCATTTCTTCAGGATTTAGGTGGTTTCTGTCCTGCAAGGGGCCTTCACTTGAACAGACAGTGGTATCAACAGTACGGGGCGATCAGCCAGAGTATCTTTAGCCACGCTGCAGAAAAACTATCGAGGACTACTCATTTCACGTGGTACTGACCCGTCCCATTACCCCCGATCTTACAGCATCCGATTCCTATTTATGGAGAACATAAAAGGAAAGAGTTTTCAACTGAAGATCCCCAAGAACTGTGCCTACATTACACGAGCAAATCGTCTCTTCCTGCAAGAGTCTTCAGCAACCTTTATTCCGGAATATGTTTGAGAATCTGCACAATCTGTGGTATATAACACATGCTGTGGCAAATCTGCGTGATAGTTTCTTTCAGGAAAAAAGACTCACAGATAAGATAATATTGTTCGTCTTTTCATTTCAATGCTGTATATTTTGTGCTTATCACAATTAGATATCATCCGAGCAAATACACTGGTTCTACGTTTCTACGCATATGTTGCGTTATTAATTTCTACAAAAACATTTTGTTGGGTTAATTTACATTTTCTCAATTAGTCATCCTAGAAATGAAATTTGATATTTTTAAATTTAAATATTTTGCAAAAAGTAGCGCAAGTTTTCATTGCCTAGGTTTAATTCTCATATAAACTCAGACAGATTGAAACGAAAATGCATGGCAATAATGACGTGCACGTTATAACAACAACCACGTCATAATCCTTCGTAACTTAAAACTTGGGTTTATGTCAGCCCATAATAGACTTAAAAACAAAGATCAAAGGTAGAGATGGCTCGAATTATCCCTGCTTTCAACAAATGAAAGTTACAAGATCCAGAAGTCTAAACTTTTGGTACTAGTCTAATCTATGCTTGGAACCTCACCTAATATTAAGATAAAAGATAATTTTAATAAAAATCGAACGCTCTTAAGAGAATTAATTCCAAGTAATTTGAATAAAATACATCCCTTTAAACAAAAAGTAGGCTATACTCCTTTAAAATAAAACTCTTTAGAAGACTTCTAAATTCTTAACCTGCAATATTTTGGTTCTCTAAGTTATTCCAATTTTCAAACATGTTTATTGCCTTTATCTCGAAACTCCATTACAGCTTATAATTAATGATGATATCACCCTGAAATTTAACTTTATTTACTTTCACTTCATTTCTCCGTCTGTGCTTTTAAGCCTAATGTGGATGAGAGAGAAGAGATTCATGAACAGATAACGTTACTATTTAGAGAGCACACAACTATTCAAGCCATATTGATATTTATTCTCCTGGTGTCCATTCTCTGCGACTAGCGACTGTCTCTACAATAGGGAACATGACAGAAAATAAAGTTATTTTACATCACTCTGAAAATAAATAAAATAGTTACGTTTTGTTTTCTAATACTAAAATTTGAAAGAGGAATGCCAGCGACAAAAGCCTTCAGCAAACATTTTTAACGGATTCGATCCAATGCGAATTCGTGCACATATTATATCCTCGTCGGAATTTGGTAAGAAAAAATTGCTTCCAGATCAGTAATTGCTTTAATTGGAGATATTTTATAAATTAAAATGCAGGCCTTTTATACATAGTTCATTTGATTTCAAAACACTGTATTTTTCAAAGTACAGGGTTATTCAAAATGATGCACGATATTTTAAAATACTTCAATAAACTCATTTCTAAACACATACTTACCAGAATGGGTTTAAAATGAAGGAAAACTCAAATATTTTTAAACATTTTCAAATTTCTCATGACCCGTAGCGTTGTTATCGCGGTATAACTAAAAATGGTGTCTCAATAAGAAAGGAGTTTTGTGTGCTGCAATATGCGAAGTGAGTCTGTAATTTTAGTCCAACGTGATTTTCGTAGACATTTGGAAAGGACTGTCCTACTGACAAAAGCATCCGTAAGTGGGGTTTAGTAAAAGACAATAATTGGTGTTTGTGCCACCGCTAGCAGACAACTTGGACGACCTGAAAACAGGCATTCGTACTACTCTCCAGGCAATAATACCAGATATGCTCAAATGCATTTGGCAAGAGCTGGACTTTCGTCTGGACATTGTCCGCGTGACTCGAGATAATCGCATAGAACACTTATAATGCCAGAACATGAAAACATTTGAGTTTTCATTCATTTTAAACCCGTACTGGTAAACGTATGTTTAGAAATGAGTTGATTAAAGCATTTTAAAATATCATAAATCATTTTGAATAACCCTGTATTACACATACAGGTATAATGTATACAAGAAAACAACGGTAACTCACTAAGGTAATAAGTGTGAAAGATTATCACAAATCTAGGAATGTTGATGGACATGTATACAAGCACAGGGTGAAAATTCAGATGTTCACAAACAGTTAAGTTTACTGCTTACAGTGTGTCCCAAAAGTTTAGGTAAACATGAAAATTACGAGTATTTGCAGAACAATAACAAACAAACAAATTTCATTTATGGGGTGTTTATATAGGGTGTCCATAATTAAAGAAACCTATTCAAAATCTGCCTACAGGCGAAACCAGTCATCAGAAAAGTGAAATTTTGTGGAGACATAATGCAGAGATGGGTGTTTGTTTCAGCGAGAAAAAAAAATTACTTACGAATTTCACCACCAGAGGGCGTTTTACGTTGAATACCTGTAGTAAAAATGTAAATTTGTGCGCCGTCACGCAGCATATCCCGTGTTCAATCTTATGCAAGACGGAGCTCCTCCATATATTGCACTGTGTGCTAAGGATATTCTTAGATGATATTTTACAGAAGAACGGGTCATCAGCCGTCACTTCCGTCATGTGTGGCCTACCCAATCCCCAGACATCACTCCATACGACTTTTGGCTTTGGGGACATTTGAAACATCTGGTCAATCGTGACAATCCAAGAACTTTACCAGATCTTAAAGACAGCATTTGACGCCACATGCGCAACATTTCGCCACACACACTTCAGTCAGCTGTGGAACATGCCATCTTGCGATTTCAGATTATTAAACGTGTAATTAGTTATTAAATCGCCCTCTGGTGGAGAAATTCGTAACTAATTTCATTTTTTCACTAAAACAAATTCCCATCCCTTCATTATGTCCTCCACAAAATTTCACTTTTCTGATGACTAGTTTCGCAATAGGATCCTTTAATTATGAACACCCTGTATATACACCAATAAATAATACAGGGTCATTCAAAATGAATGATGTAAATAAATAAATAAAAGTAAAAAAATCAAAAAGGAGCTGTGACCAGTATAATCGGTATATTTACAAAATACGTATATCACATGAAAGATAAACTCTCCAAGTTTCTCTTGATATGGGAGCCCTTTGTGGCACGACAGACATCTAAACATCTAACAAATAATGAAGATTTAATTTCTGAAATATTTAACAAAAGCATCACTGAGCATGCGAATAAAAATACACAGTATATCTTCAGCTTATTTGAAAACCCTTCATTAACGTGGACCAAAAAATTTATTATCCATAAAGTTACAAAATGGGTTAAATATATTTAATTCAGACCCTCCCAAGTTTATCATCATAACGAGTTAAAGGAGACAACAAGACAGTTAAACACGTTTACTGCTTAGGGCTCATTTCCCGTAGTAACTTAAGCTTAAGACGAAAAATTCTCATACTTTTGTGGTTAATTTAACGAGCTCGTCATTACGAACCCGAAAGTGTTATTTCCTCTCATTCCTTACGGAACTCTATCTTACATCCTATACTCGCTAAAAGTACCTAACATTAAACAGTAGGGGAGAAATGTGTTCCGGCGTATACCATATATAAATATATGCACGAGAAGATTGAAATTTCGTCTCAGTTCAGTTCATTTTTTCCGTTCAAGTCTCATGCTGGCGACAGTAGCCAAAGAGAGAAAGAATGAGTGAGTGAGTGAGTGCGAGGGAGAAGGAAGGGATCACACAAAGAAAGAGAAGGGGAAAAAATGACGATAAAAAAACCCTCTAAAAAGGTATCTCGCGACTCGTTTAAGACGCTACTTAAAATGTCAAAAGGAAATTTATGGTTGCAATAACTCCGCGACCAGAGTGGGATTAACTCTGCCTTCCTTTCCATCGAAGGGGGGCGAACGCGTTTTGTTGAAACCGAAACTGGAAAAGATTTCGAAGCCACCAGAGTTACGTTCGAACAGAAAGCGGAGACACCGAGAGATATTGGAGAGACAGTAAAGGGGGAGGAAACGTGTAAAAGAAATAAAGGGACAGGAATCGTATCAGAAATGCTAATAGAGGTTACTGCACTGCGACTGTAAAGCAAAGAAAATCAAACTTCATAGCGTCCATAAAAAAATAAAAACTACTCGACGACAAAAGAAAATGCTTAACACGCGTTAATTGACACATTAATAAAATGCTGGATATTTTTATCAGAAATAAATTTTATACAAACATTTCATTTACCGTTCTTTTATAACATCAAAAAGAACACCCACTTAATTTATATTAAATCTTTTTTCTTTGCCCCTAAAATGTGCTAACCCTTGTAACGAAATACAGTATATGGAAAAAAGTATTCGTATACCTGACAAAACATGTAAATTTTGTTTGCGATTCAAATTAGACGCATGCGCATAACGTTGTATGCTCCCATATATAAGATGCGTCTTTCTATTATCATAGCATACAAAATCGCATGCTGTCAGACCTCGTAAACTGACGGATCGGGTTGGGAGAACGTTAAGACGGATGGTCGTAAAGTCACGCAAGTCCTCTAGAGCTGATCTAACCTCTAAAGTTGAAAATGCCACCGGACTTGCACAAAACTATCCGAAATGAGCTGCACCCATTAGGTTTTTTCATGGTAGAGCGGTTGCACACAAGCCTTACATCACTTCTGTAAACGCTAAACGACGTTTGAACTGATGTTTAGCTCGTTGTTCCTGGACAGTGGAAGGTCGTTTTGTAGAGCGACGAATCGCGATTTACACTTTGGAAATCAGATGGGTATGTGTGGGGGTGTCGTATTACCTGGAGACGGATTCCATCCTCCATTGCAGTCTGTAATGATTTGAAACTGCTTTTCTTGGTTTGGACTCTGGCCATTGTTTGTTTTGAGTGAAAACATGAAGTCTACGAACTAACATCAATACTGGAGAATTCCATGCTCTGTACTGTGTGGCAATTCTTTGGTAGAAACCTGTATCATTTCCAGCAGGACAACGCTCCGTCCCACACTGCAAGGGTTGTAACAGAATGGTTCAGGTGGAATGATGTCGTACTTTTGGACTGGCCAGCCCAGACCTCGAGCCAATAGAAAGCCTTTGGGACGAATTGGAGCGTAGAATTAGGCCCGTATTCAGAATGAACGCTCATACTCTTGCTCTTGCTTCAAGACCATTGTTGAATACAAATTCCGTATTCAGAATGAGCGCTAATGCTCACACTATAACTCTAAGCATTTGCATACGCTAGTAAGAATGTAAGCAAGAGCAGTAGTAAGAGCGGTCGCTCCTATTTTGAGAGTAAGCTTGGGGGATTCGCTCAATGCTCAATTTGACGACGCCATTAAGCTTCACACCATGGATATACTGTATAAATTACAGTCTTTAGAGGGACAGGAGAGAATTGAATAATTATTACGCCCACAGCGGAGTTTCGTTCAGGATCGCTCCATACCTTTACTCATGCTACTACTCAACGCTCAAAGGAGTGATTGTTTAAGTAAGCATACTGAATAAGGACAGGAGCAAATGCTCTTACCATTGCTCTTGCTTCCACTCATGCAAGTAAGAGCAAGAGTGTGAGCAAGAGCGCTCATTCTGAATACGGGATTAGATGTTTGGAAAATAGACATTCTTCATTCCCTGCTTTGAGATTTCCTTTAGCGGAGGATGGAAAAGAATTCCGCAATCACTTTTCCAGATTTTAGTTGAAAGCATGCCACGAAGGATAGCTGCAGTCATTAAAACAAAAGGTAGCCCCACAATGCATTAATTTAATAAAAATAAGAAGCTAAACGTCTAATCAAGTATGTCCGAATACTTTTTTCCAGATAGTGAATGTTAGGATATACAACTCCTGGCAAGAAATATCGGATATTTATTTCTAGTTCAGCTAAATTCATAAAAATGCTTAAATTTCCTCAAAAATAATGGGCACATCCAAAAGGGATGAAGCATAAATTACAGAAAACACTTTATTCTATAACTGAGTAATTAAGCATATAAACAAAACATCATTTCTGCTTGAAAATATACATTAATATAACGAACACAGTGGAAAAAAGTATTGGATAGCCTTTTGGCTTGGAAATAAATATGGGATAATGCCAAATAAACATGTCAAACATTATCAAAAACTGTTTTAATATTTGGTAGCCCCGCCTTTTGACTTGATTATTGCCTTAATTCTTCGAGGCATTGATTCATATAAGTTTATGTATCAGTGTTCACTGATTTTTCCCCAAAATTGACGAATTGCTTCTTTCAGCTCGGACTTGTTGGTTGGTTTATACAAATCAATCATTTTCTTTAAATCCCACCAAAGATTTTCTATTAAATTTCCATCAGGACTTTGAGCTGGCCATTTCATCCGTCGGATTTGATGATCCTTGCAGTATTTGGCAACAGCCTGAGCACGGTGGCACGGTGTATTATCGTCCTGAAAGACAAAGTCATCCGAATCACCAAACGAATCTTCCAAAGTTGGCAGAAGAAACTGATCCAAAATGTCTACATAGGTCGCACTGTTGACAGTGCCATTTAAAATGCACAATTTTCCAGGTCCTGCAAACGTCACACATCCCCAAATCATTACACCCTGTGGAAACTTTACACTGGAACTTAAGCAGTCAGGATGGAATTGTTCTCCTTTTGTTCTCCAGACAAACACACCGTTATTATCACCGTTCCCTAAGCAAATCCTACACTCGTCACTAAAAACAACTCGTTTCCAATTCTCCACTGTCCACTTTGCATGGTCTTTGGCCCATTGCAAGCGTTTACGTCGATGCTCGTTCGAGAGCAACGGTTTCTTCTTTGCTTTCTTGAATGAAAACCCAGCCTCGTTCAAACGGTTTCGTAGAGTCCGATCACAGACCTTGACGCCGCATTGTTCCTACTCTCGGTTCATCAATCGGGATGTTGATTTTCGCATCCGTTTACAGATCCAGATCTGTTTTCTATCGTCGGATGCACTTGTCTTCCTCGGTCGCCCACATCTTTTCAAATTCTGCACATTGCCACGAGAGTTAAACTTGTGCCACAGACGTGACACCGTGCTCTGGGAACATCTCAACAAAGTTGCGACTTCTAATTGAGTTTTTCCTTCTTTTAGCAGGCGGACAATTCGAGTTTTCACATCAGTAGATAGTTCTTTAGTTGGAGCCATGATACTCTAATTAGCAGAGGTTTCTGTCGTCTACTAATCTCGATAATTGTGAGCAGTTATAAAAGAATAAATAATTTGAATAACATTTGCATATTCGCAAATAAAATGTATGATTGGATGTTACTCACTAAATATATTGCGTATTTTTTTCCAACCAATGAGACTATCCCATTCTTTTTTCCAACACGTCCGTATTCATTTGCATATTTCAAAGAATCTTTTTTTTTTTCAATTTTAATAGCAAATCGTATTTATAGATGAAAGTGTTTTCTTTAATATATGCCTCATCCCTTTTGGATGCGTCCATTATTTTGGAGAAAATTTAAGCTTTTTTATGAACTTAGCTGAACTAGAAATAAATATCCGATATTTATTGCCAGGAGTTGTAGAAGCACTTATTCTCTATATGTTCCCAGAACATTAGACGTATTCGCATAGCCACGGGATTTGATTCCTCTGGTTCGAACCCAAAATTCGGGAAGCCTGAATTGTGTGAGTGGTGTTTCAACTGAACTCTGTATCAGCGCTGACCCGAGGAATTACCATACTGATAGCATATACGAAGTTCCTGAAATCGTCCCGAAAAAAAAATGATTATCTGCAAACTGAAGTTAAAAAAAAAAAAATCACACAATCTAGAAGAGTTCACAGATCTATAATTATCGCGATACAATCCACACTTTGCTGCTACATGGACAAAAGCAGCATGACGGTGAATTTGGAATGAAAGGAGCTACCATAACGAAGTTTTTACCGTAGCCTCCTGATGAAGTTACGGGAAGACGTCCAGGCAAAACGCAGAGGTTTGCTGAGTAGCGTCGTTCGCCTTCTCCACGATAACACGCCACCCTGTTCAGCACATGAAACTTGCAGAAGACTTGGGATTCGAAATTTTGCCTCACTCCCCAAATTCCATTGATCTGGCACCAAGCGGTGACTTCTATCCTCAACTGAATAAAAAATATAAAAAAATCTTTTTTAAGCGCACAGTTTTTCTTTAAAAAGTACACTAAAAAGAAAAAATTTTTTGGCGCCTCTTATTTAAATAGAAATTTCATAAAATTAAAAAAACTATGTATGGCGGCGCGTTTAGTATTGAACATCATTTGAAAATTATGATTTTATTTTTTTCTGTATGGTATATTTTTTTAATATTTTAATGAACATATCATGTAGTATTTTCATTTTAAAATTAAATATTAAATGCGCCATCACGCTTTTACTTTTTTTTTAAGGGGTTTTCTCCAAATTTTTATTTTTTGCACCGGACACCAGTATCAACTTCTTTTCACGCTGATATGAAGGCATAGTGATTTCATATTGGCTTCATATAGGCATAATGACTTCATATCAGCGTAGGAAAAGTTGATACCGGTGTCCGGTCCAAAAATAAAAATTTGGAGAAAACCCCTTATCCTTTGGTTTACAGGAAGCCATTCTGAGATGATGAGATCGCTAACTCGCCCAATGGTGTCAGCTTAATATGAATCTGACTTTAGAGAAGGACTAATCTGACCACCAAAACTCGCGTGTCTGGCCATTTTTTTTCGATACGATTTAAGGAACTTTTTGACCAACCCTCATAAAAGCCCTAGGAATGTAAGACAACCTCCAAATCTGAGCATTTAACATTTACTGAAATACATTAAAGCAAAAAGACTTGTTCAAATCATGCAAAACTGCGAGAGTAGTAACAATAACACTGCTGTAATTACAAGCAAAAGCAATGCAACTTGGCTATAGGCAAAAAATAAAAACCATTTTACATTCTGTACTAATAAAAAATTATCTTAAAATTCCTTACCATCTCGGTCAGCTCTAAATCAAAGATAAGGTATCAATATCGTACTTAGTTGCTATCAGCATTTAAAGAATAATTTCGTTTAAAAATATGTACAAACAATACATTTTAAAGAAACTGGAAAAGAGAATTTTTCAAAATATACAATATGAATCTCAGCTTGAGAACCACTGAACTTTCTGACAACAAGGCCACCTACGTTCGGGATTGAAAATCAGTGTGAAGTTGAAATATGAAACACGTTTATTAACGTGAAACCCAATATTCATTAATGTAACTATTAAATTCACAGTGGTTGGACTTCATAATGTTAGAATGAGATATCATATCAATAATCTAACTATTAACCGCAGGCTCTAAGCGTAACATGATAGCTTATAGGCTGATTACAGTGGAATCCAAATGGACAAAACTTTAGGCTCTAAAGTATAAAAACAGGAATATTACAATGCGTCCGAAGCACAAATCAAGTCTTATTTGTTAATGAAAGCTAACCAAATTAAAAGAAAATATTCGCTATTCTGGAGCCATCAGAATAAAGGAATCAAAGAATTCTTCAAATACACAATATGTAGAGTTGTTGATTTTACAGTACAGTTTTTCCATTTTCTTATCAAACAAATAAATCCCTCTACTGTCCATTTTTACATGTGCAGCATTTTCTTATTCTCTTACTTGTATAGGACTACTAACTCGCTTGAAATTATTAGAATCCTCCAAAGTGTTCCAAAATAAACACACGTCATTCTTCTTGCATACATGCAAAGAAAGTAACAGACTGTATGGCTAACATATTTTTAAGAAATCTTTTCATAAACTGACTTAAATTTACATTTTAAAACCCCCGAGCTCAAATGGCTTCGTATACAAGAAGCTATTTTGTAAATTGGATTCACTCATCACTAGAATCGTAAAATTTAACCAACATTAACTTCTGCATTAAACATTAACTTCAACAGCCCTTTAACCTCCACCTTTGACTTCTGGGTTCCAAAAGTAAAACTAGACTCATTATTCATTAGGGCAGCGTTTCTCCCCTGGTAAGTCATGATCCCCCCCAGGCATGCTGACCCCTTTCTAGTTCAAGAAATTGTATTTGTTTTTTTCTTTTTGTTGTTTTGTTTTTTTTTTTTTTTTGTTGTTCTTTTTTTTTTGAATGAGGGGATTCGTCTTCAACTTTCAGGAGTAAAAAAGTAAAAGAATAAAAAATTTCAAAAATTAGTTCGTGTTCAAAAAAGATATTTAAGATAAAACAGTCATGCATAACCAGAAAAGACATACATATTAAAAATTTTCTCGGCCTTGCTTGAATTCAGGAAATAAAGACAAAACTCAAACTATCAAAACAAGTCATGCATTTTCTTTTATGGGAAAATCTAGTCCTGGCGCTACTTTTTATTGATTTTAAAATATCGAGTGAAATTTTCGTTCCACTTTATATTGAAGAATAAAGCTTCTTCGCTTGGGGGTCACTTTCCCCTTGTTAACGATTTCCGACCATTTCACGTTCCTTTAATCACCTCCCTTTAATGGTGGTCAATGGTCACTATCGGATTATTAGCATCGATAGACCTTCCCTTGACTCTCTATTATGAACCTTTTACTGCTCGCATAAAATTACTGTCGATTAAGTTCGCTTTAATCTTTTAGAAAGTGAGCCTGCAGAGTTTTAGAAAGTTTAGAACGAGCGTTTTGTTGTCATTTGACTTCCAACTACACTCTGTCAAGAAAATATGAGCTCACTCATAATAACGAAATAACTTATCGAGACTATTGTTTAACATCACAATTTTTCTCAAGTTAATTAACGTAAGTAAACCCTGGTAACATTTAAACAGATCACAAATGTTGAGTAGATTTTTTAATTAAACAAAAAGTTCACATTTCCACGTGTAAAGAAATTATAAACTCAATATTGAAATAATTAATAAAAACATTGTCCTGTTGATATTTCCAACTTGGGCTACAGATAGTAGTCCAAATGGGACCAAATAGATCAGTTTTTTGATATTTTTCAGAGTTCACCCTGCCATCCACAAACACAATATCAACCTTGCCTCCTGCTCCGAATGCTGCCCAAAACATCACTCCACCCCCACCCTGTTGTCTACTCAATCTCGTCTTTGGGCGAGTTCGAAATCATGCCAATATGAAGAATATCAGTCAGGACCAAGACAGAAACGTTTTTCATCAGAAAAGACTTTCATACCACTCTTGTTTCCATTTCACAGCTTTCTTAGCCCTTGCAAGTCGGCTGATTTATGAGCAACCCAAGTGAGCTTGGGTTTCGCCTTCACGTTTTTAAACTTTATATGAGCATTTCAATTTAAGTTTTTCCACATAGTTTTGATAGGATACAAATGACACTGGTGTTTGCAATTCATGTGTAATTTCACGAGTTGATATTTTTTTTTCACTGCAAGGAAACTTGAATTCGCTTATGGTTCTGGACGTTAGTTTTTGGTGTCGACCTGGTCTTTTTTGGTTCCATATTTATAATCTTTTTTGAACAACGGTTTGTAAACTATATTTCGACAGCAGTTTGTCGTGTTGTTGATTTTCTCTTGCCATGAAGAAAATCTAATTTTCTTCTTTCTTTCTCTGTTAATAACTTTCCACGAGGCTTGATGTGCAGAGGACTTTCTTGCGGTGATGAATGGTTGGAAAAAACCCATTATCTCTTATTTAATGGATTTTTCATAAAAATTTGCATATTAAAGTTGCATTTTTTTATTTATAATTTCAATCTGATTATTCTTCCTTTACACATGGAAAATGGAACTTTTTGTTTAATTAAAAAAAATTTTTATGAGTTGTTTAAATATTATTAGCCTTTATTTATGATCATTAACTTAAGAAAAAATTGAGATGCTAAACAATTATCTTAATGAAGAGATACTGCAGTATCCTGAGCGCGTTTATATTTTCTTGACGAGTGTGTGTAGATACATAGAAGGGATACACCACACTTAGAGCCAAGACGAAACTGCGGGATCTTGAATAAAATAAATGGAAAGAGTTGAATTCTATTGTATATCCTGTTTTTTTGCGTTTGAATTCATTTCTTCACATATCACTTTCAATAATGATTGGCCTAAGCGATTTTCTCGCAGAGTTGCTACATTTGAAATTTTCATTTCACAAAATTTATAGATTTTTAAATCAAATTGAATTGAAGGATTTTCTCGGATTTTATTTACGTTCAACAGTCGTTTCAAACAAAGTTCTCTTAGTCTTTCTAAATTAACATCCAAATCTTACCTATTTCTGCAGCTATGGCTTTACATCGAGCTCTCGGCATTTTCAGTTTCCGATTCCATTTCTGGTTAATCGAATCGAAGGCGTAGATCATATCAGAACCGTCGGTGGATTTGAACGACGAAGAGCCCCCGATCACCCACAAGGTTCCCCTGACGGAGAGGGCGGAGGCGCTGCACAGGGGCACCGGCAAAGACGCTTGCTTGTACCAACTGGAAAGAAGGAGAAAAAAACGATGAAAACAGTGTCATAAAAGGACGCCACTTGTCAAATAAATCAGTTCCAATCTGAGTTATAACAAACGCCATTTGATGGATCAATATCGTCCTCTTGAGAAAATTAAATTAGCAATATAGGGCAAGATGAAGCACTTACACCATTTATATACCTCTAACGTACACACACTGCTCATAACGCACTCGTTTTTGGTAATAAAGGATAGACATATGCTGCACCTATTTCAATTTTCCATTCTCGCCAGGCTAATCTTTTTAAGGAATAAATGAGCTACACCCAAAAATATTCTAGTATTTTCTTTAGTTTCTCATTGATGGATTTTTCTCCTTTTGTGGAGACTTTTAAGGACGAGGTTGACCAGCTACTGTCACCAGCAGATGAAATCGATTTTTCAAAATGCAATGTTCTAGGTTTTCTCGACCAATTTTTCCAAGGAGGCACTGTTGTTTATTTAAAACTTTTGTTATTATAAAAAAGCCAGATTTAAAGATTGCCTCTAAGCATTTACCACCGAAAATACTGAGTGGATTTGAAGGTTTCCAACAGAAAAACAATCCAATTACAAAACCATTCATTCTTTTGCTATTTGAAACTATCACTTATGTATATGCTATGAAAATAGATATAGTTATACATATTTTAGTGGTTTCCCAGCTTTTAAATTAAGCAGTAGCAGTTTCTGACCTCGAAAGGTTGTTACTGTCCAGTGGCGGCTCGTAGCTAAAATTTCTGGGGGTGCTGCGTCAGAAAATTTTAATTTTTCCAGGAACTAGAGAATAGCTAGTGACATTAAGCTTAAGGATCATGTAATATACATGTATAAGAAAAAAAAAAAGACACATTATATTGAATTTTATCGATATCGAAAGTGAAACTGGGGGTACCGCAGTGCCTATGGACGAGCCGCCACTGAAACCATTGTATTGTAAAATGGACGTTATAAAATTATAACTGCCTAAAAATTGTATTGGCAGTATAAAAAGTTCTAAGACATAAAAAATGAGAACTGGAAGAAGAGTTTATTTTGCGGGAAATTCAACACAAAAGTTAGCAGATGAATCCAGGAGACTGAAATA
>JAHWFO010001925.1:2716001-2726301 GCA_023313115.1 Rhysida immarginata
CTTGGAAAAATCATTTAGTTTATGGAAGAAGCTTGAAATTAGGATGATAATGGAGAATCTGTAGCATTACTACTGTCTATAAAGTGAAAACGCTGGCCTTTATAACAATAAAAAAAAATCGAACAATTTAAACAGTGCAAAAATGTTTACATAGAACCAGAAAATTTTCAAAAGGATAAAACCCCATGCCACAATGCTTGATTATGTCCGATTAATCTCCAGATTGTTATAGCATCTATAAGATGAAATCCACAATGCCATTTGTGCTCGAAATGGGGTAAACTGTCCAAAGACTATTGTAGACCAGAAACTTGTAGACTAACATGATATTAGGTGGTAGGTGGTGCCATCTAAAAAAATCGGCCCTCAGTGTATAGTGTTCTTTACTATCCACGGTATGAGGTATCCATTGTGGGAATTGGTACCTATCAGTTCTTTACTAACCCTGCCAAATTTGTTAAATTATATAAGTTAGCTATGTAAAGTTTTTGAGCTTTATTCATTAAATTAAACTTACTAATTTCTAAGAAGATCATAACAATCGACCCTTCCAACGACGAGCAGCTGCTTTGTGCGAGGACAGTCAGCAATTCCTCCGCACACCCACAAGAGGTTACGGTGAACACATACGGCAGCCGAGGCCCTTGCGCTAGGCATCGGTGAAAGCGGTTCCCAGATGCTTTTCGTCAACTGATAGCATTCCATGGAAGACAACAACCTGTGATTAAAGAGAAGAGCAACAGTGTAGCTTAAGCATATTGAAACAACCTGTATAATCCATGCTATAATAATACTCTATATGGAACAAAAGTGAGCTGTTTTGCTAAGCCACTACAACGTTGTTAGAACTGAACCTCAGAGTTCTCTAGCTCTTACTCTCCTCGATATTTTTTTAAACACCTTTTATCAAAAAAAATGTTGCAGAATTGTGCAAAAGTAAAATAGATCATCTACTTTCAATATTTTCAATTTTTATATTACTCGTTAAGTGTTTCATACCCAATATTATAAATCATGTTTTGACCATTTTATCTTGGATTATTTTTATATGATAAATATGAGATGAAAAATAATAGATTCATACCGAATCAACGATTCGAAATAAGCCTTATAGATCAAATTCGAAATAAAATTGGACAATAATTTTGTGCAAAAAAAAAACAAACCCCATTATATACGTACATAGCTTTACACAATTAAGAAGTTAAACTTTCTATAGGTGCGTGTCAATTTAATTTTGAATCAATATTAATCCCAAATATTTATATTTTTGAGTCTCTTGAATTCTCACACAATTTGTTAATTAAAATAAAAAATAATAAAGATTAAATTTCTTTGATCTAATTTTACAAGAAAATAAACCTTATTTTAAAGAATTCCTTACCCAATAAAACGCAGAAAATTGTGCTGAATCAGATTCTGCAATAAATAAAATATACCCTGCTATTAAAAAAAAAAATACTCAAAGTGGACACGTCCGTCTGATTGCCATCTTGAAATACTACAATTTTTATCTAAAACATTTTTCTTTTCGTTTTTGTTTTTTTTAGATATTTAGCTGCATTGCTTAAAATGAGACACCCTGTAGAATAGGTCAAAGTTTCAGCAATGGCACTTTAATAATGAGAACCCATCATGTGGTTTTGGCAACTGAAAGGATTAAACACCCAGATTACAACTGAAAGTTTCAGAGTAACAACTTCATAATTATTAATAATAATATTTATAAACCGCAATGTTTAAGCTCTTTTCAGGTTTAAGAATTATTAGGCCACATTTTAACCTTATTATGCTAAATAGAAATCAATTCTTTACACGTGAAAAAAAAACACATAACGCAATTATTAAATGGAAAAGTTGCACGATATAAAATGAATTTCTTCACAAAACTTTTTGTTCTGCACGTTGAAAGAGAAAAAAAAATATACCCAAAGAAGAGCTACGTGATATTTTTTCAGACCTCCCAATAGTTTTTTTCTGCTCAATGTGAATTTAACTTTAGTACTTCCTATATTATCATTTTCCCACTGCAAAGCTTTCATGTTATTAATATTTTTAGTGAATGTCGAAATTCATCTTTCTGTCAAGATTTGTTTAAATCCTGTACATTTGCTTCAAGTAAATTACTGGACTAGATAGCACAAAAAAGAAAGTTACAGAGAAAAAGGAGAGGGAAGAAATTCCACAATCCTGAAATTAATATTCTGTCAGAACAGATTTTTTAAAAGAAAAAAAAAAGAGAGGCTAGGAAAGAGGGAAAAAAAAAAGAAAAATAATAAAATGCAGAGCAAAAGATCACTGTCAACCCTCTTTCAATTTCTCCTCCATAAATCACGGGCAAAATGCACACGTGAGATTTATTACAGTGTCATCGCGTGTCAGGGCGAGGAGACGTGCAAAACAAGGCTCCCCTTTATATACTTCAAGTGAAAAAAAAAAAAGAAGAACCGAATTTCGTGGGGAATGCTGTAAGGGTTCATAAGCGTTAACTACAAAGTTCCATTAGTGATGCTTAACCTCTGGACCGTGAAACGCACGACTACGGATAAATAAAATCACTAACCTCCCCCCACACACGCACTTATATATCACCGCAAAGAAAAAAAAATCGCGAAGTTAAGAGGAAATATATTTCGCAATTTAGAGCTGAAGGTTAAATAACGAGATGCGGGAAAGCAGGTGAGCTTAACTGCCTTGACTCTTCGGATCCGAGGTGCATTCATCATAAAAGGTTTCCATATTTGTTTCTCATGAAATATACAACTTACATACACAAAAGAGATTTTTTTAGCACACTCTTTTGAAGCTATGCGACGTTTTTCATCATTATTCTCCATAGTAGAGACAGATGCGATGTGTTTTTGATTATTTTATTTATACACAATATAAATACACTTTAGAGATAACACTGAAAGAAAGGTTCGATTGTAAGGAACACAGCCTCTATAGTTGCAATATAATGAACTTTTGTATTAATTAGCTTTTATCCATTTTGAACAAGACAATAGCAATGTAATGTAATTTCATTAACTTAAAATTAATGAACCAATTCTAATTACATAAAGACTTATAATTTTGAACAGATGCAGTTTTATTTATGTTGATGACTAGGTGATGATAATAAATAAATAACTAAATAAATAAATATTTAAAAATAAGTTAACAATGTATAAAGTATACTGATAATAATCATTATATATTCTTGTATATATTTAAAAACAATAAAAAAAAACTTTAATTCTACCCATTTGTCAAAGGAAATATTTTTGTTAATCCGAACCACTGTGGCTTGAAGAACGGAATGTAAATCGTCGTAGGGAGAATGGATCAAGTAGACATGCGTCACAATGCACATATTATCAAGCTGAGGCGATCCCGAAAATCGGCAGTGGGTGACATTTTGAGCATATTAGATTCTTCCATATCGACGGAGACGGTTCGTCGAAGATTAGCTGAGGTGCAGAAAAAACGACTTTGATCTTAACACCGAACCAATGAGAAGAAGGCATATTGTATTGTTAAGCGACAGTCTCTCTTCCATCTCAGCAATTCTCGATACCAAAACAGTATGTTGAGAAATTGTTACAAGCCGTTGTTATCACCTTATATTCAGTGCATACCATAAGTCACTTTTCATCAAGAAAACGCATGGCCACAGTGAACATCAGAATCCATACTTTGTCAGGTTCCCCCAGCAATGATTCATTCAGCAGGGAAATTTCCCATTGAGAATCTGTAAGTCAAGATTGGAGATCGAAATTTATGCTCTCCATGGACTTCTAAATTAAAATGAATTGTGGATTATAGTGAATACATATGGACCATAATACCCCTAGACAGTGTGCGAACAGTCATTAATTCAATTCCACGCCGCGTGGAACGAACGAGTCCCTCAACATGGTGGACCTATTAGTTACCGAACCCTATATACATTCAGCCACTATGCTATGTAATTAGTATTGAAATTAAAAATCTTTTTTTTTTTTCAGAATGTACATTCGTGTGTACCAATGTCTTGCCTCATTTGAAGTATATTTTAATGTTGTTATTCATGGCACAATAGGGAAGATGGGAAAGCGCATCCAAACAAATTTGGCGATGCTTCTAGGTTTTCAGACTTCCATTTCTGAATGAAAGCTGTTTAGGGCCTATTGTAGGTTTCTGATATGACGATCATCACGAATAATAGCATCAGGACGACATGTCTAGGCTAACTGTAGAGTTATAACCTCTAACCGAAGACGTATTTCTATTTTTGTCCTTGTGGGTTAGAGGTTATCTTTATAGTTAGTTCCATTTCATGTATTTCTTTATTGTTTTTATGTTCAGGTTGGTAGCTACGGCAGAACGCCCAACAGTGCAGCTCTGTCTCTCCATTTTCTGAAGCTTTTAACTTCCAGCGATTAATGATGATCCTATCGACTACATAGTACACATACACTTCTGTGAATATTCCAAATTTCATTTTCCATAATTCAGAAATCAATTGCAGCTTGTTTTTTGTAATATCACTGGTTCACAGAGGCCATTGAAACTGATCACTGCGGCTGCGCTATCATTTCCTCTTACAAATTCGAGAAACATGTGTGCAGCTTGCAAAATTTCACTTTTGTATTGTTATTGGCTGAGGGAAAAAATTACTAGGCATTATTTTCTGAGCAAGCTTGTATTTTAAATGTAAATTAATACGTAATACTTAACTTGAATACATTGCAATTTCAATGACAAATGACGTCACTGCGGGAAATGAATTTGATCCTCCCGTACAGTTCTTCAAAAAAAATGGTTAAATTCTTTGTCTTAATAACCTAAGTATCTTAAGAACGTGTTGGAGAATACTTCAACAAGAAGTTGCTTTCGATTCTCGAAAGTCACTCAAGTGTCTTATTCTGCTTTAATTGGCGAAATTTAAGTGAATTTTCTTTACAATCTTAAAGTGCCTTTGTTAAAACGGAAAACGTTAGATTTAACGCCACGTTCTTAAGCAACCCTTCTCATTAATGCAGTCTCGAGTTTCTTCCACCGAACGAAAAATTCAAATTTGCATCTTGTGGGGGGAGCCTGACGACGTCAAATCAATTTTCGATTCATTTTCCAGCATCTTTTCACCCACGCATTTTCTTTCTGTTTATATGTATAAATAAATACATTTTTAAGTCTCCTTTCTTCTCCAGTTTCTCTCTTTCTCACTCTCTGAGGTTGAATATCACGGAAACAGCTGCCGTCAACGCCGCTTTCCTCATAAAGGTTTTCTTTCTCTCGATTTTCGCAACACTGACGACGATGTGGCTGGCGACATCTTGCCATCATTTACAAATTTCACTTTTTCTCCTCCTGCTCCCTCCCACCATCTATTGATACTTTCCACGAAGCTTGGTCTTAACGCAGGCTCTCCACAATCCCTTTACCCTCACTTTCACAGTTTCCTCGTCTTCCTACTTTCGTAGACAAACGAGATAGGACAAGGTTTCGCACTCATTTAGTCTAGAAAGCGTTTGAGAGCTATTAAAAAAAAAAGATATAAAGACAGTTATGGGGCCGAGTAAATTAAAAGTTAAACAAAAAACTGTTCTGGACGAGGGGAAGGGAACATTAAGTACGAAGGGTATGCGAAGAACGAAAGAAAAATGCGGGAAAATAAAGTTGTGTCAGAGATAAAGCAATAAAATAATTAGGGTGAAGTTTTCCTTTTCATTCTTAAACACTGGAAATATATAAAGTCAACAATGTTTTTTGAAAGAAGCATAAAAAAATATTTCATAATTTATTAAATGAAGATGGGAGGCGTGCTAAGACTATTTTGCTCGGAAGTAAAACGAAAAGGAACAACTTTTCATGGAATGAAAACAACGAAAATAAATTGGAATGGAGGAATGGTACATTCGCACAGGCCTCCCACTTTGTCATGAAAAGGGGGAGGAATGTTTTTTTTCAGAATGAGGGGGGGGGGGGGTTGGGAAGAGGAACCCTTAAAACTTTAATTCCAAGATGGCTCATCACAGACAAACAACAATTCTTTTTTTACAAAGAATATTCGTCTTGATGAGAGAAATCCGTACACGTCGTGTTTATTGACTTTTGTTCGCTGGAATGAATGCAATAACCATTTCTAGAGTTTTAGAAAAAAACGTTGATATCTCTTAATTGGCCTAACAAAATTTTAAAAAAAATACGTCAAGACACAGTTTAAGGGACCTTCTAAGTATGTACTAATTTTATTTGGTTTTGCTAATTGCAGTTTCGGAGGAGTTAGGTGCATAAAATTGTTCACATACAGACAGAATTTTTTTTTTTTTTCAAAATTTCAACATATCTTCTCGAATCATGAGTTTATAACTAGATTTCAGAAAAAAAAATTGAGTTGGTAAATTAACACATACGACTTCACTCTTAGTGAGTGATCGGCCGATAAAGAAAACACTTTTCCATAAAGTAAATTTAAATAAAACATGTATGCACATTTCGAGGACAAGGTCCTCTTCATCAGCGTGATAACACCCACAGACACACAATGATTTTGCAAAGTTTTTTTCTTGTACAGATGTACAGGGTCATGATAATTAAAGTTTAAGTTTCAAAACGCTATAAAAAAGAACCACTTAGTAGAACGACGTCCAATTGGAACGGAATGTTACTGAAGAAAGGGGAAAGCTTATGGCATACGAAAAAAAAAGGTGGTCCAAATTTTAGCAACAGATGGCGCTGTAAGCGTCAGAATTTCGACGGCAAATGACAAATGAATCGTAAAACAAAGGCTAAGGTGTAAGTTACACGTTAAACCAACTGTACTGTTCAGTGTGCAAAACATCCATCAAATCGGTTTTTTTAAATTGCGGGAGACTGGCGCAAAACATGTTCAATATGCTGTCCAGCGTTCTGTGCAACAAGTTGAAATCGAGAAACAGCATGTTCCACAACTGATCAAAGTGTCTCCGGCGTCACGTTCAGAATGTGTTGCGCAATGCGTGCCTTCAATTCCGCTAAGTTTGCAATCGGAGCAATGAACACAACATCCACAGCCAGAAGTCACCTAACCTAACCTACTTTTTTTTCTTATGCCATAAGCTTTCCCTCTTCTTCAATAACATTCCGTTCCAATTGGACGTCATTCTACTAAGTGGTTCTTTTTTATAGCGTTTTGAAACTTAAACTTTAATTATAATCACCCTGTATATTAAGATTTATATAAAAGATTTAAACAGAGCTGAAAAGGCGAATCTCCCAAAAAAATTCATATGCTTAGAGGTTCTTTACTTTTCGATCATGTAAACCTTCAATCTCCATTATTCATTCTTAGCACTATATTCGATTGGCTCTCCATTAACTTGTTTGGCTATTGAAAGGGGTGTTCGGAAAAGCCATAGAGGAGTTTCCGATAGAAAATCCTCGAGACCCTTTAGTATTTTGTTAGATCCATGCAGGGTGTTTCTGAATGATCTGTACAAACTTTCAGTTTTAAAGTTTGAAGGTGTCCTGCAGTAGACGAAATTAACGTTATAGATTATAGGAGTTGCAAAACGGTGTGTTTTTTTAAAACTGTATAACAAGACAATACACATGCTATAGCAAATGCTCAAAATGGCATTTGCACGTCGCCGCAAGGATTGGCGAACCCGTTGGAAAATACGAGGTGTATGACGGATGATGATGTCGGAGCCATCCAGGATCCGCTGACGAAGAGTTGCAACATCTGGTAATGGGGCAGAATAAAGTGGATGTTCATCAATGGAGCATTACTGCACCATCTGTATTTCCATTAGTGCTAACAATTTTGTAACCCTATATATTATATATAGGCCTAACTATATACACTACATGTCCCATTAGAGAAAATCAATTTGTGTTATTATTTAACTTCTTGAGGTTGTTCTGTTTACCCACAACTGTAAATATCCCGGGCAACGCCGGGTGCCTCTTCTAGTTTTTTATAAGTAGCAAAAGTTACCTTATGCCAATGGCAGAGTTTTTTGTATGTCTCTCCGTCCGTGAACACGATATCTTTGAAAGGAATTTTTTGGTTCACTTTTCATTAATCAACATCAGGGAATTAAGTCTCTAAAATCAGCTAAACCCGTCCTCTGGTTGATGCGGTACACAAGTGTTCCGATGAGCTGAAAATCAGCCAAAAAAAAAATGTAATAATACTAGCAAATGTACCCGGCGTTTTCCGGGATAATTACAGTTGTAGGTAAACAGAAAAACCTGAAGAAATTAAATAATTACTCAAATTGTTTTTCAGTAATTCTACAATCTCCTGGTGTAGACGAAGCTCCCGTTGTTCAGATGTTTATATTTTTATGTACTTTTAATGCATGTATTTGTATTCATTATACCTTTGCCGATATCATACGATTGCTTTTAATCACTAAAACAATCATCATCGAATGAAGGATAAAAAAGCATGAAATGCGGCAAGGCTGGAAACAACAAAATCGAGTTTCTAAAATGGCACTTCTACTCATATTTCATTAATAATTCAATGTACCTAAAAAAATAGATTTTAAATATCAATTCACTTTTTCCAAAAACATCCTGATGTTAATCAGTACGGGCACTAAAGTGCTCTTTCCTCCAAGTCGATAATCATATTTATCACTGAGCTACACAAAATTCCTCTGAAGTCTTCCATTCTAATGCATCTAACAATAAAAGGATGTCATTATTTCATAAACACAAAAAGTCAACATGCGAAACGGGGCGGTTCGTGATTTACGAACTGTAATTGTCTCACGCGATATAATTGCATTACGTCTGTTTTCAAGTCGCCAGGCGTTAAACGGTACTTGTCAAATATTCACTTTCTTCGGATATTTTATCACTGCGCTTCAATGAATATTAAAGGTCATAAGAGATGAAGCAAAAACGTTTAACTATATAATTAAGAAAATCTTAATACCCGTAGGATAGTTGGCATTCTAAAAGCAAAGTTTCTTATGAAAATTGTTGGGTATCGGCAAACTGCACATTTTATTCCCACATAACCACAGTTTTTTTTTTGTTTTTTTTTTTGTTTTGTTATTTTAAATCTTTGATAATAGGTACAATCAAACCTTCAACAACGCGACTCATTCGCAACACGTTACATGGAAACCGCGTTATGAGAGACTTGGAATTAGTACAATTGCATTAATTCCTGTCAAATTAACATCAGATAGATTGTTGTTTTTTTTACATTGAACATTTTATATGCTGTGAAACTTAGCATAATTACAAATACAGGGTGCGGCAGTATTTGAGAACACGTGAGTATGACGCAATAGTCAATACCTCATACTATTTGAAAATTCCGAAACGAGGCAGATAAACATGGCGGATAACCTAGCAAATGAAGCGACATGCTGTCATCGTCTCCTTAGCTGCAGAACACTCCGACTCCGGCTGCATTCCTGAAAGTCGCCCGTTCGTTCGTGTTCAAAATTCGGGGAGAAATGGACGCTGCCAGTGGTGATGTGCCAACCGTTTCAGGAGAAACAACATTCTCGGCGCTCGAACCGTATCAGGACGCCGGAATTCATCCGTTCTATCCAAGCTACAAACGATGAGGACCCTGAGAAGTCCATAAGGACATTGGGGAGGGAGCAGGTTAATGAGACGACCATTCGACGTATGGTGCATGAAGACCTCCGTTTAAAGACCTGGATTAGTGCTATAGCACGTGATAGGCCGTATGTTTTTCAATAGGACTCTGCTCCAAGTCAAAAGCCCACAGCATCCAAGCATGGATGACCACGAATCTTCACGACCACATCTCTCCCAACATGTGACCCCCCCCCCCGCTCCCGTGATCTCAATCCTTTGGACTATTACGTCTGGGGCGTCGTCGAGAGGGAGTCCAACAAGCATCCACACAACACCGTTGAAGCTCTCAGGCCAGCTATTGTGGAGGCAATGGCGGAAATCCAGAAGACCCACCTCATTGCTGCCTGCCAGCAGTTCCGACAGCGTGTGGAGTCTGTCATTGCGGCCGACGGTGATTTTATTGAATAACAATATGTATTTTGTAGTTCTTTGTACAAAAATGTAAATTGTATTAAAGGCTCTATGGTGTCTTACGTGTCTGCTCCTTTTACATGCGGACGTCGTTTTGTTCTCAAATACCTGCCGCACCCTGTAGAAAAGTGAAGGAAAAAAACTCCCCGACCTGGACACGAATTAGGGACAGTTGCCAGCGAAAGGCATAGTCCCTGGTTCGTGTCCAGATCGCGGAATTTTTTCATTCCCTTTCCTATTTGTAATTAAGATATGTTTGAAGAGTTTCTTCAGTTTGTACTAAAACTGAATAAACTAATATCTCAACTAA
>JAHWFO010001925.1:2735163-2748972 GCA_023313115.1 Rhysida immarginata
CGAAGATTGTCTATTATTATAGTTATTTACAGATTAATTTACTGAAATTATTAAATTTTAATTTGATAATTTTTTTAAATTTTTCTATGAAAAAATTTTCTCTTAATATTCCTAGAAGAAAAATGAAAATTGTGAATAATCTAGAATTAGTATAAAAAGTTGTGGGCATGGCACTGAATGATTTAATTCTTATTTTCGGATACTTTAATTTAATTCGAAGCAAACTTAGAAGTTTTGGTTATTTTAGATCAAATTTTTTTAAATCCTTCATAGATTTCTTATATGTACAGAATGATTTCTTATTAGTGTTAAAAATTAATAACTTTGTTTCTCACCTGTTATATATATCTTGCCTTCGAGTTCGGCAGCAGCAAAGCCTTCTATAGGTTGGTCCACCTGAAGAATGCTACTCCACCTATCTCTTTTTGGATCGTAGCGTAAAACACATTGGCCTATCAAATTAATAATACTGGTATGATAAAAATCTAAAATGCTGGCAGAGTTTCACCTTCATGGAAAAATCATTGTTTACGTACAAGTGCAAAAAACGATTGTATATAAATTACTTCATGGTTGAACTTACCTGTGTCATCTGGTCGTGAGAACAAAAGAATAGATTCTGTGTCTACCAGATGTAATGCAGGCAACAGTTGAGGTCGACAAAGTCGGGAGGCTATTTTCTATAGGAGAAAAGCATATTTTCATTAAATTGAAGTAAAAATATTCCGGTGAATGGATATTCGTCACATTAACTTAAACTTGATGTGGCACTGGTTAAAATTGCGATACTGGTTTTGGGGGCGCCTTTAGCCACAAAAACTTTATGAAGGATTCCCATTGGCATTTTGTTTTTGTACCACGAATTCCACAATAAATATAGAAGGGTGTTTGTTTATCTTGCTATGAAATTAGATAGTTCAGAACTCAGAATTTAAGCTCCAGCGTTTATTACTAAATAAAAGCCTAAGTTACAAGTTTGTGCCTAAGGATTTCACTAAGGATAACAAATAACTATCGGGTTTTTTCGTATAAAGGCCCAGCAAAGAAATAGACGGGCACGTTTTTGATACAGCCCATTCTATGTGTGGAAATGCTATTTTAGCTTTGCGACGACCAGTTGACCAACATCGATCAGTTAATCGCATAGGCTCAATGGCCAACCTGTTTCATATGGCACTTTCCCGTCTCGCTCGCGAAAAGGCCTTAGCACATCCTATCTTTTAGACTCCCAGCTTTTTTTTTTTTTTTTTTCTATTTGTATCTTTGATTTTTAAATTATTAGAATCATTTGTCTCATGACATGAACTAAACTACATAAAAGTAGCCTCCCAATTAAAATTAGTTTTCTTTGAAAACGGGAGACGCTCGTGCTTTACTTTGGGTTTTGAATTCGTTTAATAAGCCTTTTATAGAACCAATTTAGCGTCTGGAATCTCCTTAAATAAAATCGGCGCTAGCATTTAAAACCTGAAAAAAATGTTCGTTTATTTTTAAAGTTTGGACTTACCCTCCTTTGTCTCTTTTGAATTAAATGGACACGATATTGGCTCTGGATGAGAGAAGCAGCTTTGTGCATTTTCTGTTGGGGAAAACAAGTTCATTCGCACATTTAACACATTAATTTAAATCGTGTGGTTGAATATATCTAAAGGTATTGACATTATATTAAAAAAAGAAGTTAGGACAGAATTATGCAATGAGTTCCTACTTTAATTAACTTCCTCGCTTTATAGCCTCGATAAACCTTTTGGATCTTTACTGCAGCCTCGCACCTCTGCTGCGAATTTGATTCCTAAAAGAGTTAATTATCCGTAAGTGTTTTTTGAATAATTATGTCGTTCGCTTAATTAAAATATATTAAAAATTAAAAACTCTCGTTTTAGAATGATATACAGTGTATTGAAACGATTCTTTAAATAATCTTCATGGTTGTCAGTTTTCATTTATGGATATTAAAAGTTTGATTTCAAGTTTTAAGGTAATTGAAAATTAAATCGTGATCTAAATCGCAGCTCCCAGGGAGGGCACAGTGGCATACGAAAATGGTTCAAAGCATTGAGATAAAATAGTATCTTGTTGGCAGATTCTAAAAACCTTTTAATGTATTCATTATAGCTATTACTTTTATCAAACTATTAATATGATATAAAAAAACTTGGCAAAACTTAGTCTTAAATATAGGTCTTGCGCATTCTTGCAGGTATGCTAAAAGAAACTTTCTGTAATGGATATAGACGAAAAAAAGTCTCTGAATTCGCGGTTTTCTTTGGGAACGTAACCCTTGTGAATAAAGAGGGATTACTTTAGTTAAAAAATACAAATTTAAAAAATAAATTAGTTTATTACGAAGTTTTATTACATTACTCTCAGTGTTATAATCTTCGAAATTTTCTAGTTTGACTCTAAAATTTCAGTCACATAAATAAACTATTTTTTAGATTATTAGACTTTTCATTAGACATTTTTTTAACCATTGGGGGGGGGGGGCGGGCCAGTCCCTTAAGAAGGAAAAAAAAAAAACAAAATAAAAACAAATTGTATTTAAAGAATATATTTCATCTTCTTTCCCTATTTCGAGAAGGAAATCTGCACTTTCTCAGCCTCCTTGCATCATTGAATTGGCTGAAGGTTGCGCTACTCCACACAGAAAATACTCTGCAAATTCTTGCAATTTATAGCAAATGACGTTATTGGAAAGTGCGGCAAAGAATGAGGACAGTTATTCTGTTAAGTTAACTATTGAGGGTTTCTCAAGGCCACGAAAGTGATTATTTGTGCTATTATTTGTGTAAGAATAAACCTTAGAGTGACAATATCTGCAAGACTCCGTCCATGATAGTTTCGTCAAACAGATGACTTTACTCGAGGTTTAACTATAGGGTACGACGGTTGTTTCGCTTTTTTGTTGGGACAGAAACTGCACGGGATATTAGTTCAATTTGAAGATGTTGGTCTGAAGAACGAAATATGAATCGCGTAGGGAGAATGGAGTACGTAGACGAACGTCACAAGTTGTAGAGGCCCCACCACCCATTTTGGATAATAAATTGTCGATGGAGACAGTCATCAACTGACTAAAGAGGCTTCTGGGGAAGGTTACCTTTGAAAACCATCGCCATGCGCAAGTTGTGCGACATCAGTCTTACTAGAGCTACCTGACATGATAAAGGCAGACTGTGGTGTTCAGTAACGGATCTCACTTTGTTTCAGCAACGATGATCATAGAGCGCGAGTGCAAAGGTGACGTGTCAGTTGGATTTATAAATGGTATAATGCCAATAGTAGTGGACAATTGATAGTAATAAATTAGATAAGAACAGAAGAGTTTTAATAAGGAGCTACGGATGACATTTCGTTATTAAAACTCATATTTGGGGATTTGTGTCAAGAAGTTTACAAATTTAAAAGCAAATAGAAAGTCATTACAGTAACGTACAGAATCAGTTGAGGCGTCATTTTAGACCAAAGCTCATCAAGTATTTCATCAACAGTCATTTTGGTTCAATGTGACTTCCATTTGTGATACAGTATTCTGTTCATATATAGTTTGTTACGATCGAATTTATCTTTTACTATATTTGAGCGCCATACAGCTCGTCAACTTGGAGTGAGAGTTTGCGGTGATATCAGATATAGCAAGCAGTTAACTCGAGTAAGAATAGCGGGTACTTTGACAGCATAGTGATGTATTGAGAAGGTGTTGCAGGGCATTGTATCTACACTGCACTCAGGACATAGCAAGTGCACTTCTCAGCGAGAGAACGCACGTCCATACACAGCGAACATCCAATTGAGAATCTTTGATATGCTCTTCAACGATCTTGAAATAATAAAACTCACGTTGATACATTATTCCAATATAGTATTCGAGCGCGATCTACTACTTAATACACTTCCCTGTAAATTCAGCCACTGTGTCGTGTTTGAAATTAAAATCACTTTTCTAGAACGTATCTTTGTACCAAGTTTTGCCCAATTTAAAGCATTTTTTCAATATGTTGCATTTTCTATCTGAAGTAATTTATTTCCAAGAACCTCGCCTGATCATAACCCAGACACGCATTTCCGCGCTCCGTTTTTTTAACCGATGATGACGGGGATTGTTGTTCCATGTCCTTTCTATGAAAAATTATTCAGTAATTGATGAATTTATGTTTGTTCTTATGGGTTTCTTTTGTTGTCATTCTTTACGTCGCAGTCTTTCTCCGTAGATTAAGGTATATAAGTGGGTTATTTTTCATTTTAAATGAAAGTTTCATTACACTTGTTTAATCATAGTAAGTTATAGGTCGTCTGCGAAGACGATTTGTTTTATTAAGAAAATAGTCCTATCAATTTGAAAAAAAAATAGGAATGTTAGAGCTTTCAAAGAAGATTCCTTAAACGTTATTGTTCAGGAAATCATAAAATGCAAAGCAATAAGCATTTCATGCGCTCTTCTTATAAGAAGAGTCAGCCACTAATCAATTTCGTTAAGTTGAAGGCAGCTAAACCTTTGAAGCAGGAGTTTGAATGTGAATTTTTCTTTCTCATTAAAACCCACATCCTGATCTTTCATCATTCCTGTTTCTCGTTCCATTCATTTTCTTTCTGTCGCTTAATGGCCTTGTTTACTGGGCTTCCACCCGTTTTAAAATCGACTCAATTTCAATGATGGAACCAAAGTGATACTTTAAGCTCTTGCAAATTCAACCGGAGAGCCGGAAGATTGCGACCGAAAAGGAAGTTTCAAAGAGTAAAAAAAAAAGGTTCTTCAGAACGGTGTCTTTTGATGGTGGATTTTCAAATGGAAAGAGCAAAACAGAAGAGAAAAAATCTAAAAGTTAGATCATGGGGTTGAAGAAGTGCAACTTATAAAAAATTGACTTATTTGCGTCCCTTTTTTTTTTTTTTTAGTATTTTTGCGTTAAGTGCTTCATTGATAATTTCTCTGAAGAATATATGTTCGCATTTTAATGTTAAATGCTTAATTTAGAAGAGAAAGAAGAAAGCAGCTTTTTTAATATTTAAAAAACAGGAGATTTACTTGTTTCTGTGTTTTGGAGCTTGCATAGAAGCTTGGTATCAAGTGATAGGTTGTTCAAATAAGACTTTATTAAAACTGAATTGTTTAAGGATTGTTGACAAATCGATTCTCAAATTTGTTTTTAAACGCGGTCAAAGAACAATAGCAAACGTTTCAAGTAGTTGAAGTAATGTCTTCTTAAAATCGCTGAAAATACTCGATGTATGTGTGAGGAATGATCTTATCTGAATCTTGCACAACAACTGCTGGAAATGTCCACCTTTGGCTTGAACATAGGTTCGAGCCACGTTTCACCATGTTTTTCGACACTTTGCATAGAAGCTATATCTTGATGCCAGCAATGCCTGGGGAAAAACGTTATATTGTTCAAAAAGCCAGCACCACCACACTGCAGACAAAAAGTGAGGTCACTTTGTTCAGAAGGTATTGGCCTGTCAACTACTGGCAGGTTGCAGAAATAGAAGGAACCTGGCATGATTTATGGTCATATCTACAGATCTGCAGGATAATTAGATCATCCTGTATTTATCTTCGAAGATGGACATCTTTAAGGTGAATGACTACTGTTTTCAGTCCACCGATTTGACGAGTCTGGCAATCGACTATACTCTGTCCAAAGAAAGACGAATTGGGTGTGTCCAGTTAAAACTTCCGACACGCCCAGTCCATGTTTCGTTGGATAGAGTATAATTCTTGGCTATATACTTATATTAAGAGTGCAGACAGCGTCAAATTGTACAACGATTCTTGGCACCGTCCGTTAAGAACCGTAAAAATTTTAATTTCATTTATTTAAATACATTTTTACGCAGTTGTTTGTAAAGTAAAGGCGTGTTGCGCAAAAGTAATATGCAAGGTTACTCTCTCTCTTTAGTCGTTTTTTGTTTGCAGAGGCTAGAGGACAAGCAAAAATTTTCTCTGAAGTATCTTTACCTCGACGATCGTCTCCTTGATCTCGGATTAGGTTAGGACGAAATTTTTCGCGAAATTCGATTTAACCATAAAGTAGAGTCCTTTTAAGACATCAGTAAGGATATTCTAAAGATACAGCTAATAAAAGAGAGCAGTATAAGAAGAAATATTGCATTAGGAATAAATTTCAGAAGTAGTGTGGTAATTCTAAAATTCATGTACGAGGAAAAGGTCTTACAAGATATAACATTAAAATTTTTTATCGTTATTCAGTATTGAGAAAATGATATGAATCAAATAAGCGTTATCGTACGTGATAAAACTTATGATAATAAAAGCACTGATGTCATCATTAATTTAAGAGTATAATTTGAAATTTCTTGATCTTTATAAGTGGTACCAATTTTATCAAGAGCAAATTTTATTTTTTGCTTTTGAAAAGGTTTCCTCATAATGTAACTCGTATCATATTTGTTTGAGAATTAATATCAGTCAAATAAAAAAAAATTAGAGAGACATTTGAAAATACAGATTAACATAACTCTTCATGAACAGAATTTGTTCAGTAAAACGTTCTCTTTAATATTTTATTCAAATATAAAGAATAAATCTTAAGATGTTCAGTGAGGGTTTTATTGTACGCCAAGCTCAGCTGTTCAAATTAATGATGGAAAAATAGGAAAGAAAATTCCGCAGCCTGGATTCGAACCAGGAACCTTTGAAACGTTCAAAGACCATTCTTTGTGTGGGGTTTAATAAGTAACCGCTTTCTGAATCTCATAATTATTGAAGAATTGTAACAATATCTGTTGGTGCAATGCTTAATTTCATTTTAATATCACTTACCTCTTTTTTTTCTTTTTCTTCTGCTTGTTCTTGTTCTACTTCTTCTTCTTCTTCTGAACTACTGCTGTATTCAGACTCTGTAGAATACGAATACGACGTGTAAGAATCTCTGGAACTTTTGTCGCCAGATTCACGAGAACGTGAATTACCGTAGTCAGTTCTGCTAATACGTACACAGTCGTAATCAGAACCGGCAGTCATGTTTCTCACATCGTCCCACTCATCGGTACAAGTATACGCAATATCCAGTTCGATGTCGTCGTCTTCATCGTCGTCGTCATCATCATCATCGTCGTCGTCATCATCGCCTCCACTGTCTTTTTTACTACAAGGAGGGAGACTCTCCTTGGTATGACGGCGACCACTTTTAATAGGTGTTTCTTTGGCTGAACTTCGAGAATTTCTTAAGCTTGGTTCTCTGGCGGGGCTGCATACGCTTTTTATGCTCGCGTCCTTGACAGGACTTCGAGTCGCTTTAGCAGATATCTGGGTGTCGTTTCTATTCAGACTTTCTAATACCGAAGTTATTTCAGGAGATTTCACCGTTCTTGCGTCATCGCTGCACTGTTTTAATTATTAAGAACTGCGTATTTATACTGAAACTGTTCATAATTTAGTAGGCAGTAGAAGATCGTTTATGCGAAATATCTAACATGGTTTTCCTGTTAGATGTTATTCGATTACTTGACAAAGCTGTTGGTCTAATTGGCACTTTAAGAATTACTATCAACAAACAGCCTTGCAATTACTCTTTGTTTGGATGCTACTGGTTTAGAATAAACGATCTCTACTGACGTTAAATTTTTATTTTAAAGATCGTTTGCATTAAGAATACTTACGATGAAAGCTTTCCGGGGACGGTAATTCATGTTCGGCAACAAATATTCCATGTTTGTATCGACAGCTAATTTGTAACTGAAATTGTAGATTTACTATAGTGATCTTAAGTTTATTAATAGGAAAAGAGATAATATGACACGTTTTATTATTATTAACTTTCTAGGCCTACACTCGCTAGACAAGAACCTTGCAACATCTCATGTGTTTATTTTCTTTAAAACAAGAAATGACGCGTTTTAAAAAACATACACAATTGGTCGATTGAAAATAGATTATTTTAAAGTTTTAAATCTTAGAAATCACACTTTGGTTATGTGAAATGTTTACAAAAATAGTTGCATAGGAGGGACAAAAATTCTGCCATTTTTAAGATTAATAATTAGTGGCCTTTGCTTTCAAAACTGTCACATTACTCCTTGCCATTGAATATATCAATGGTCGACATGCATTTGGTGTAATTTCCGATCAAAGATTGTTGACGGAAACGATCAGATAATCTATTGTTTGGGTTTTTTTTTTGCCTTTATCTTGTTTTCAAATGACTCCAATTATTTTCAGTAGTATTGATTTCTGGTGAATTACCTGGCCAATTCAGAACTGTAATTCCCATCTCAAAGTAAACCATAGTTTCCATTGCTTTGTGTAGAAGTGGTCCATCATCCGAGTAATCAAAATTTTTGTCCAATAAATAGTAATTAGCACTAGGAAGTAGATATTCATCCAAAATGTTTATATAAACTGACGCTTTTTTGTTCTTTTACAATGTGAAGACTTCTTTGTCCTTCACTTATCTTAGTTCCATGTAACGTCACACCTGAGGCAACAGTTTAACAGTTTTTGATATGCACCCAGGCAACAGCTCTTCACCCTTTTTTTTTACCACTGTGGTCATCCCATATTGGAACACCAAATACAGGTTTATCACTGAATATAATTTTCATGCAATCGATGGCACCTCGATCCTCCCGAGACATCTTATTTTAATGATTCTTTGGTTATCGTACTGACAGTCTTATGCTTGGATGTTTTCACAAGACTTATTAATTCCTTGTTTTGAGCCTTTGAATCTTTCTTGGGTGCATATTACTTTTTCCAGTTTCTGCAAATGTTATGATGACTTCTAACAAATGTAGATCGATGAATTCCAATATCTTTGGCAATTTGATTATTTGAGGTGCCTTGCTGATGTGCTTTATCATTAGTTTGCAAACATCATTCTCAACTATTACAGGCGTTCTTGCCATTATGCAGACTAATGAAAATGAAAAGAATAATATAAATTTCAGGATAATTCTTATATGCAAATGAGTTAAAATGATGTAATAATTTCCACCGACAGTAAGGGGAGAGTAAATAGTAAGTGAATCATGTTTGTAATTTTATATTTATTTACAAGGCTTCAATGGGCTGTTGCCTAATTTTTGTCACACTTCATGTGTTGCAACTGCTTTTGTAAATGTTTTACAGTAACAAGCGCGTTATTTGTGATTTAATACTTTAAAATAATGTATTAGTAATCGAACAATTGTATATGTTTTGATGAAAGTGTTAGTTTTTTTGTTTTGTTTTAGTGTACAAACATGCTTGGACAAAATCAAAATTAAACAAGCACAAGAGATGTTGCAGGATTTTGTCTAGTAGGTGTATTTTCCAAATGAACCTATAAAGAACCACTTAATCAGATGCGTTACTAAGTCTTGAACAATGTGCTGTTTTCTTGAAGTTTTTAAATTTTCATAAAATAACGTAAGTGTTGTTCCCACATTTAAATTGAAGACTGAAAAGTGTTTTTATTAGTTAACGTAAAAGTGTGTTAAAACCCGGATACTGCGTACAGTCGACCGTAATCGACATTTTTGACTACTTGACGAAATAGGAGCCCAACAACAACACAGATTTTTTTTTTTCTTTTCTCAGTATTGATCCATTGTCAAATGACATCTTCACTCTTATTTTATTTGCTCTTCCCCTCCCCCCACCCTCTGCAAAAGAAAATCGACAAACTCACTGAAACGCATGAAAGAAAGCATCCTTGCACTCGCGAAGATCTCGAACGACCTTTGACCTTTCGTCATCCGCACATTCCAGCAACTCGCTTCCGCTCATCGACGTCATCCTGACGCACTCCAGGACGGTGCGCGCATGCTCCGACCTTGAATGGAAATCGAATGCCAGCCACCTGACGACTGCGTCGTAAATGGTTTTTTCGCTGTTGGAAGATGGCATTAAAGAAAAATAAAAAAATAAAGAAAAAAAGATTGGACTGTGATTCAAAAAAGAAAAAACAAAAAAGTAAATAAACAAAGCGATGGTAATTTGACGGCTTGCTTTACTATTGCAAGAAGGCAAATGAGGATAAACATGAATTTTTTGGATAAAGTTAACAGTTTTTGCATTGCTCTTTAAAACCCATCCATTTTATCTTTAGAAAGGTATTTTGAGGTTACCCCAAAAGATTTTTTTTTCGATGCTCCATTTATGATTGTGTGTACATGCCAAAGCAAATATAAAAGAATTTATTTGCTTTCATGTTATTGGCAGTTCTTACTTGTTTTCGGTAAACACAAAATAACTTGTAGTTCACTTGCCAACTAGTAACTCTGTATGCTGTTAACATGAAAGCAATTCAAAATGAATATGAAGCGATAAAAAGAAGCATTTTTGTTTATTAAACAAGAACATCAGCACAGCAAATGACAAATCAAAGAAAGTTGTCCGAGTATGCAAATGAGATGCAAAACCAAACTTTCATTGGTCAAAATGCACTATAAAAAGGGCTAAACTACTGGAGTATCTGCAGTTTCCCTGATCATCAAAACATTCTGCAATTTCCTTGCTCTTGCAATGCTGCTGCAACACGATTTGTCCAAATCAGAGGTCTGGAGAGCCATAGGACATCTTGAAGCTTGTCAAACCCAGATATCAGTGGCAGCAGCTTTAGGAACATCCCAAAGCGTGATTATCAGACTGTGGAGTCGCTTTCAAGAGTTTGGCACAGTACGAAGAAGACGAGGGCAGTGTCACCCATCTGCCACAACAGGAGCTTGACGTTGTTGACAAGGAGCTGTGGTGATATGCAGCCAGATCGTACGAAATGGGCTCCATTGTGTTGGACTGTATGACATTCCGTTATTTGCTGAATATCATAGAACTTATAAAAGGTGGGCTGATGAGCAACGTCATGGACCCATGGGAAATCCATCCAAAATGAGGCAAGAGCATGGTATGTCAAGTGAGACGCTACATAAAGTGGATTTAGGGAAGCACGAACATCAATGAACTTAAAAGGCGAATCAGTTATACAATATCAACTGTCATGTCAAGAACTTGAAATCCTTCGTGCTAAGAACGGTGCATACTTTCAAACTTACTAGAAAACAATGTTATGCTATGTATGCATATTCTACGCTATCCTATTTATTAAGCTAGGTGAGGTTTTTTTTTTTTAATTTTAAGGTTATAGAAGCAATATCAAGATAGGGAAATATTAAAAGATCTTTTATAAACAACATAAGACAATTAGCTTGCAGTAGGCTATTCTGCTGTTTACTTTAGCTCCATTAGAACACTCGAATAAGAGAGAAACGGATTTCTACATCTTATAATGGCTTTCATCTGCCTGGAAGAGAGTTTTGCATAAATCGAAGAAATGTAATAGATCCAAGCTTATCGGATTTACATTTTTATCATTTCTTGCCATTCTTTTAAAAGAAAGAACGCAATATCATGCGGGAAAAAAATCATGGACCATTTCCGGGAAACCACAAGGACAAAGGTCATCGGCTTTGTGATTGATTTTCTGTAAGTAGCTTTTGTAGCTCGGCGTAAGCTGACCGAGATTCAAGCAAGCAAAAATAAAAAAAGCATTTGTAAATCTAAGTAAGCCCGAAAAAAAGAGGAAAGGTATGCATTTAAAAAGTATAAAAAAGCTAATCTATAATGAAACTCTTATATGTGCCGGTTTGTAAATTCAAGCGGCAGATATGGTGAAATTGGTAACGAGTTTTTAAGTGTGTTTTTTGCATGAATGCATGGGTATCCTTTTATTGTACATATTGCATTTCAAAAGTGGATTATAAAAAATTTAAGACCATCTTACCTAGGAACGCATACGTAGTCGTCTTTTAGAAGAAGACAAACTTGTTCAACGCTGTAGCGTAGAAAGTAAGGGCTGTTAATGATTTCAATGGATCTTTGCATGACAAGCTGGTGGGCGATGCGAAAAAGGTCCGCCTCGTAGGATTGGCTTATTTTCTCATATACAGGCATTGGGTCGCTTTCTGAATTGATTAAAAAGTCTCGGATGAAGTGCCCGCATTGGTTGATAAGCTCTACAAGGACGAGATAAATGGAAAAGAATGAGAACAGAGATTAAAGTATCTGCTTTGTAATTCATTATTTATTAAAATTCAGTAAAGTATCCTTTATGATTAAAAAAATCCAGTCTTCATCAGCAAAAATTGTTGCAAATATATTTCAAAAATACTTTAAGTGTTTTTAAAAAAATATTTTTTGAATCATAAAAAATTAAAAAATTAAATTATCTTATGTGGACATAGCGTGAATTGTTGTATACAGGGCGATTCAGAATGATAGGTCAAGAATCAAATACCATGTACAGTTTGTAGCGGGGAACAATATTTTTCCTATAAACATGGGTCCGGAAATGCATCCTTACAGAGATAATGCAACTTGTACGAGGTAGGAATGGATGTGCGTTACCCGGACGGCAATGGTAGGGTCCATGTAAATTAGGATCTAAACATGTAAATTGTTCGTGTTCTTTCCTTTAAAAGAGAGGAAACGAATCATGTAACTCCACTGTCGTACAATGGATCGCTTGACTAATGCGGAGCTGGCAGACATGCATCTCCCGATGACCTTGTAGCTAAAATTGTTACAGCTGTGGAGAAGCCAGTGATTCTCCGGACATCTTCACCAGAGTTCGCGAGAATCTCGTCCGCAGACTAAACACCTGCATCGAGGCTCAGGGTCGGCATTTTGAACATCTACTGTAATGTTATTCCTACCTCGTACAAGTTGCATTATCTCTGTAAGGATGCATTTCCGGACCCATGTTTCTAGGAAAAAATTTTGTTCCCCGTTACAAACTGTACATGGTATTTCATTCTTGACCTACGTTTCTGAATCACCCTGTATACAACTATTCTTCAAAAATAGCATATTTCTTCTGCTGAAGTTATCATATATTATTCCAAAATTTCTTCATACACTTCAAAATTCACATTTTTTGGAAAGGAGAAAATTTTTCAGATAATCACTTTAGAGATACTCGTATGGAAAGAATAGTGGAGTCACAGGCCTCATCTTTATTGTTTGGCGATAGGTTACTGAGCAAAATGGATTATACATGTATGTATGGGGTGTGAGCAAAAAAAATCGAACTTTTTACATCCTAACTTTATTAACTGCGTTACAGCATTATATTGGTTGTCTCCTTCAAAGTAGTTCCCGTTTCTTATAATGCACCGCTTCCAACGTTTCTGCCAATTCGCTTTTTGGAATAACACGTAGCTGAATCTACGAATTCTGTTTAACCTTATCTACATTTTGAAAACTGTCTTTTTAAGGTGATTTACAACTTTGGAAAGTGGAAAAAGTCTGCTGGGGCTAAGTCTGGGAAGAACGGCCACTTCTTTACCGGCCAAAAATTGGGCAAAGAGCAGATACGAGTGACTTACTGCGTTGGAGCGTTGTCGTGAAAAATTTTGGACCAAGCTCCTGTTTTTCCATAGCTCAGTCCATCTTGAACTTAGCAGAATGGTGAAAGCATGAGTTCCCTTTGGCAGCTGTAAATCGCCAATGGATAGGGGCTTAAAGGTGGAATGATGCACCAAAACAATATTTTGTTGCGAAAGGTTACCACTACGTTTGTTCGCTATGGCAAAATTCCATTGTTTTTTTGTTTTTTTTAACAAACCTCGCATATAATTGGATAAATTATTTAAAGTAGAAAAGTTTTTCTATGAAAATAAGAACTTTCTCTTTTACTTTTTTTTATCCAATATGTAAATAAACTTGTTTAAAGATGGCATTTACTTTGTTGTTGCGATCTTTTATGGTTAATAATGTAATTGAATTTAACATTATCAGCTATGGCGATCTGGTTTGAAATTTAAAGGAAAAAAATGTGTACCAAATTCTTAGTCTAAATTTTTTTTTGG